>JABJVR010048505.1:0-24256 GCA_025773905.1 Chitala chitala
GGATGGGCTCCAGGTTTCCCCGTGACCCTCACCAGGAATAAGCGGTTAAGATAATGGATGGATGGATGGATGGATGTCTTAAATACTCAGAACTTGAAATTTTACTGGATATCAATCCATGTTTACATAATGTTCAAGCCTACCATAGCAAAGCCTGTACTTCAGACTGAACCTGTAACCTTTACGCCACAGGGCTGATTCCGTACTAGATAAACTTCATGCATCGCTGTCTGAGAATTCAGTGACAGTGTGCTTAGAAAGAGGAAGCCTGACATCGGTTTTGTTTCCCTCCATTCCTACAGGCTCACATCATCCTAACAACTGAAAATGATATGCTACATAGACATTATGCTGTTTTGTTGAACATGCTTTGGGGGATGGCTTTAACGAATAGCCACCGGTTGACAGCCCAGCGTAGAGATTCACTCACAAAGTGAATACGGTAACCCGAGATGCCCAGTGTTTAGCTGTTTGTCCACCTAAGGCAGAGATGGTTGTGCTGATTGAGAGTCATTCATACAACCAACCCAGAAACCTTTCTGTCGTAATAAGAAAAAAAAATGATAAGGAAGCACATTACAGGTAACCTGTTTGTCGTCCCTGTCATGCTTACAAATAATATATTGTATATAAAGTGTTCAAAACTGGCACAATGAAACAAATTTATAATTTTTGTCAGCTTACAATTTACAATCACATAAATGTCGAAAGCACAGTTTTATGGACATTCCGATGTAAATACTCAACCATTCAAACCCAAAGCTTATGTATTGTGTCTTTGTTGCCAATGAGCAAATGGTAATATTCAGTTAGAAACAGCTTCTGCCGGGGGCCAGTTGGGGTTTCAGTAGCCAGTGATGGATGACTTTATTTTCTCACTAATTTATTTGGGTCTACCTCTGCCCCCTCTGTCCCACCCCTTCACTTATTTTCCCGTTTTTGCTTCTGGCATTTTCTCATGTTTGGAATTGATGTCTTGGAAAAATGAGTGCTGAGAAGCAGGTTTGATATTATAATAAGATCCATTTACCTTTGGCTGTGTGTAGTCATTGCTGTATCGTTTTTTGTCTTGCACCATTGACACCGTCCAAACAAATGATGCTCTGAAGGGAATGGTTCATTTAAAATTTCTGGCAGTTCTCATAATTTGTTTTTAATGATAAGTGCATGCAAATTGCAACGCACCATTATAAACAGATGAACACGCCAGTATCACGTCTGGGCGCATTTTGCGTCTAAAAATTTTCTTTAGGTGGGTGTCCTGAACAAGTGTCAAAATGATCTAAGGAGAGAACAACTTTCTGTGTGTTTTGAAGTGCAGAGGTCTCGGGTATCAGGAACAGGCAGTGTTTGGTCACATGGGTCTTTTTTCCATATTATGAGGTCACTGTTTTCAAAAACAAACACCTGCTTTCCCTGTATTTCATGACCTTACAAAAACCTTTATTAAGGGACAAGATGTTTAAGTATCAGTGTAAATTAATCTCTGTGGTGGGTTAGCGCCCCACCCGAGGTGTCCCGTGCCCTGCGCCGTCTGCCCCCTGGGATGGGCTCCAGGCTTCCCGTGACCCTGCATTGGATAAGCGGTATAGAGAATGGATGGATGGATGGATGAATGATAGATGGATGTAAATTAATCTATTAGATTGTAATGAATGAAAATCAACAAACAATCCCATTGTTATGTCTGGCCTGAGGATGGCCTGGGATACCAGATGCAAAACTCAACCACAGACTCCAGTGGACTGAAGAACACCAACAAGAGTTCAGCCTTTAGGCCCTGCTCTCCCGCAGGTAAGGTCTGTGGTGGCTTCCTGCCTGTGAAGCATATTTTAAGCTCTTTGTGAGTGACAACGATGTGGTGTCCATGCAGAACACTGTGCACATGGTGTCGGTGCAAAACATTACACATTCTTCTGATGCCTAATTAGCCACACACTGTTATCACGGGCTCTGCCTCTGAACAGCTGGTCGGGCTGACTGTGCCACTCACATTTCCATCCATGCTACATCATCCTGTCGTTTCAAGATGAGATCATGACACTCCGTGTTGGAACACGAGGTCATTTTATGCCTTTTTAATGTTTGATCCAATTTGTTGGGTCATTATCTTTTGGCACGCTTATTATTATTAATTAGCATTAGCACTGATAAATTTGTTGCAACAATCTTTTTAAACGTATTATTTTCCTGCACATTCTTATTGTATTGTCCATTTATGACCCCAGATACCCAGCGATTTCCATGGGGACCAAATGCCTCATTCCTTAGCAGGGCTTTAGCATGAAATGTGCCCCCATGGAACTGGTGTCGCTTTTCACATATGTAAGCTTTTTCTTTGTGACACAACTCCACCCTGTCACTGGCAGCTGCTCCTTTTTCTCTTTTCGTCTTACATTTTTTCTGTCAAATACTCCCTCTTTTCTCTATCTCTGTCTTGTTTTCTTTCTGCCTTCTGTTTTTTCCGTCCCACTTCCACACTTGGCGTGTCTCTCCACATAGCTTTCTCTCTGTGTCTCTTTCTCCTCTCTTTCTTCCTCACTCATTCTGTCGCTTTCTTTCCCTCTTTCTCTGTTTGTCTCATTCTCTCTTTCCATCCTTTCTCGGTTCCCCTCTAACAGCCCTCCCCCAGTCACAGCTGCTGCCTCTTCTCTCCCCTGCTTGAGGGACTGCCATGGCCCACCGCTGAAATCTCTGTGCCCCCAGCCCGCTTTGCATATGTGCCAAACACCGCCCTTCTCCTTAGTCTGAACCACCAAATGCTCTTTCAGTGTGTGACTCCCGCTCCTTCCCTCCTCCCTCACCGCTGAGCACAGGGCCTGGAATACGACACAGAGCTGATGCTCAGCAGGGTGGGTGGGCACTCAGAAGCTACTCCAGATATCAAAAGGCTGTTTGAAGTACCCGTCACTGGTCTGTATAGAGATCCACCAGATATGAGGATTTAAATTTCACTGTCTTGCCCATAGCTCAAATAGACGACGTAAAGTGAATAAACTATTTTTGAAGGAAAAAGCTGTTTTTGTTTACCTTCTACTCAATTGCTGTTGAGTATTTTTTTGTGTTGCTACATGAAAACATTAACTGACAAGTTGCAAAATTTTAAAGAGGAAACTAAAGTGTTTAAGTATTCTCTCATGGAACATATCAAACTGTTATGGTACATTATGCATTAGCTCCCCAAAAAGTAAACTCCAGTACATGAGGTTATCTTTCAGTGTTTAAACTCTGCACACTTACACCCTTGTAAATCATAGTGTGAAGCTCTACCTCTGGTTGGGTTGGGGCCATGCTTATTGTGTTATCTGGGGCACGATATCACTGGCATTTGCTCTGTGCTGTTGTGGTGAGGCTCCTGATCCCTGCTCCACCCCTCCTGTCCCTGATGTGAATAAACAGACTGGAAAACACATCAGATAGGTGGATGGCTGACTGGTGAGTCCATGCAATAGCACTTCATTAATTGTCAAAACATGATGACTTGGCCATATTGCTACCAAAAATAAATATCGTTGCTTTGAGTCGCAGAGGGCTCTGCACATAAACCTTGGCCTGATGGTGCACTGGATCCAACAGTGCTGCTCATCCATATGATGAAGAGGAGTGCAGCAGGTCAATGGGCTGGAAAACTGCACATCCTTGATATGAGCTAAGAACGGTTAGCTCTTTGATGGGAACACCCAGGAACACATTTTTAAATTATGTTTCTACATTTCTGTGAGGCAAGGAAAACCAAAATCAATATTTCTTTTAAACACCAGCAATGCAGTTTCTTTATGGTAACATGCCTTTAACAAATGGTTGAGAACTCCTTCAAAGGGATAAGACTCAGAAAAAAAAAACACGTTTTAGCCTGGCCACCTGCCCCAATTTTTCTTTAAGAAGTAGATATGGTTGACGCCCCTTTTGCTGTTAAACCCCTTTGATCTTACACCCCAAGAGGTCCAATTTCCTTTTCAATTTGTTTTATGATGTAGAAAGGTTTGCTTCCTTAGCTATCATCTTGCTGTTTCTTCACTTATTGCTTTAATACTGTAAAGAGTTTAACACTGTTACACAGAAAAGAATGGCCAACCAGACCCATATAAACACTCTTAGAGTTAAATTAACACTGTGTACATCCAGGCACACTGCCTGTTGTTGCAGGATGTTTGTTAAAGACTATGAGGCAGCCATGCTGGGAGGGGCAGTCAATTAAAATAAATTGAATTAGATGTACTAATGGAGCACCAAACAGCTCTTATGTTGACGCTCGTTGAGAGCACTTAAGCGTGCGACACTCCCAGGGGACAGGAGTCACTGTCGTCTGTGTGCCGTCGAGCTACATTTTCCATGTGTTGTCATTACAGACGCCCTCATGAACAGCATGCTCTGTATGTAGCGTGACATGTGGGTTTCCCTCCCCCATCTCTGACCTGTGCTGATGGAAACCCTCCAGCTGTTAACCTCTGGGATACCTCAGGCCTGCTCTGACATTATTCCTGACCTTCCGGACCGTTCCTAGGGAGACGCCGAATGAAGAATGAGCTACGGGCGGTACTGGCAGGCTCTTGGAGGTGAGGTCTCAGGCCAGCCTGGGCAAACGTTTGGTTTGGGATGGAGATGGAGAGATTGGATAAATTCTCACCTTGTTCTGTGTTTACTTCTGTTTTATCACAAATGCAGTCAGTTCACTCCCTTCTGAATACTTACAGCAGATGTGGAGCGAGTGAGCTGACATACTGGGATCTTCAGCACCAACCTTGTGTATTTCCCTCAGTTCCCTCTTTTATTGCTATTTGTGAAAATCTGGGATTAATATTATCAGATGATATAGGGATATTAGGATTACCGAGTGCAGAAGCATTTGAACACGTTCCATCATTTAGTTATTTAATTATGATTAATGAAGGCTACAGATTTTAATATGCTTTCTAATTTGGATGCGAAGACGTTGACAGCTCTTTTTTTTATCTGGTCCCCACTTTTCTAACACAATTTTAGCTAAACAGATGAGCAGATTTGTTTATCTTGACCTTCAGATGACGGCAGCTCGGTAGTCGGAGATGAACGGCGTTTTTGGATTCTCTTTTATCCATTAGTTTAGATGGCAGGAACTCTGTTTAAATCTGCAGGCATCTTGCTGGGCCTCCCATCTGGAGTATTATTGTTCCTGGGTGCCAGCCAGCAGGACTGGAAGAGACCGATATTAATGCTGGCAGAACGGGAGACCTCACGAGGGGGGCGTGAAGCAGGTTGTTTTGGTCGCATTCAGCTGACCAGAAACTTCCAAGGGGCAGCATAAGTGAAATAGTTTAAATGAGTCACATTCCCGCCTGTCTCCGCCCAGTCACACCCTCAGACATGCGACTTCAGCTGGTGGGTGATGACCCATGGTTGTGTTCCTGCTTGCCTTGGGGATCTCTGTTGAGTCTATCGTTAATATCTGAGAAGGCTGCTTGGCTGGTGGAACCACCCCTCCTCTACACACACACACACACACACACACACACACACACACACACACACACACACTCCCACACACAAACAGCACTCTGGTTGCTCAGCCATTCGTTTACTGCTCCTGTTAGCTGGGGGCCACCGCAACCTCAACCTCCGGGACCAGACATAACTGCCGTGGGTCAAGCCCCAGGGAGACGCGTGCGTTTCAGAGAAAGCGGCTGACACGCGCCCTGGTCCTGTCTGCTCCACCCATGAATGATCGTTTCCGTCACCTACGTGTTAAACAGGCGTGGGTGAAAGGAGCTCGCCTCACAAAGCTAGTGCGCACAAACAGCCACACCTTAAAGCTCCCACGCAGCGCAGAACTCAGGAGCCTCTGTGAAAATCCAGACAGACAAAAGGCATCTTCTGGAGATACGGTTTCAGTGCTCTGTTTTGCAAATCGGTGGAATGTGGAGCTGTGGTGTGGCACTGACAGTCATGAGTGTGAGTGATCTCCCCCAGCGCTGGGGCAGGGCAGCACAGAATGGTACCACACACGAGGTTTCACACGAGCCCCAGCCCGGGGCCCAGCTGTGCCTGCGTGAGACGCCTCCTGTTCCCCAGCTGTTTGGGGAAACAGCGAGATAGGGCTGAGTGTGCGCTACATGCATTACAAAGGGCCCTCTTCGCCAACTTATGTCATTTTACACTGTGGTCTACTGTTCCAGCTGCAACTGGTTTAGTATAATCTTATGTTTTCAACAGAGCTGGGACAAAGGGCAGGCAGAAATGTCGGGAGAAATTAATAAATCTTGAGCTGAAATACACATAATTGTGTCGGCGCACATAATTGCACTGTATGTAAAAGTAATTGTCTCGTGATAATAAGACGCTGTTTTTATAGAGTCTGCCATGGCTAAGTACATAGGCTTTACTGTGTTGTAAAATGTAGCACACACTAGCTGCATGATTTTTAAGCACCTTCCTTAAAGATACTGCCACCAAATGCTCTTTTTGTGTTAGTATTTAAGCAAAATTGGTAGGTTTTTGAAAATGTAGCCAAAGCTCTCCTAACATACCAGTAAAAAGGAATCCTTGTGCAGGAAAACAGGGCAATAAATAACTGCAATATATCACATCTCCATTGACATAAAATAGGGACAATAAATTAATAATAATAATGCATTTTGTAAGTGTGGTAGAGTGTGGCAACACCTGACTCTTAGCTGAGTGAAAGTGACAGTGGCTATAATGCGGTGTGGCGTCGGCCACATCCATCTAGCATTCCTGTCATAGCTACTGTACAGTCCAAGCTTTTCAAATGTCTGTGGTCGCATCCCAACATGCTGTACCTCAGGAGGCAATGTGCACGTCATTAGAACTAAGATGTAAAGCACGCAGAAGCTGAAGCTGATGCATCAGTGATCCCATTTTATTGTGTTGCCGGAATGTCTCCTAATTCCACATGGATGTCACTGAGTACCGTCGTGAGAGTGCAGCACGATCTTCTGGAGTCGTGGAGTGACATGCAAACTGCGATAAGGATATATGCCGTCTGTCCGGGTAAACAGATATGAAGCGCCGGTCTTCATTTTAATTGTGCTCTTCTGGATTCTCGGTGGCCACCTGGGTTCACCTTCAGCCCCGCCCTTGTCATCTTCTCACATGCCATTGTGTCTGGGAGAGCTAGACTGGCCCCTCCTTCCTCTCCATGCAGATGCTGGCGTGTCTGAGGGCTCCTCGATGATTCATTGGCTAATTATTGATCACCATGGAAACAGCTGCTCCAGGAGGTCAGGCTTGTCAGCGGAGAGTCCCCCCCTTAGCACAATCCTTGTCATTGTGATGGAGCTTTGCAGGAATTGGCACTGGAAGTGCCCCCCTCCCCAAATCACTCCCTCATCCCCACATACCCAACATGTACACAGTAGCGCCCCACACCCCTGCACACTGTGGACAATGGCCCCAACTCACTGAAGAAGTCACCACAATGGACCCTCGCGCCTGCTCTGGTAAAACTGGGACTGATGGTGTAAATGGAAAAGGGACCGCACACACACACATACACATGCAGGAGCCCTGCAATGGAACCAGGGACAGCTGTTTGTCTTTATCTATCAGGAATTAAATTTTACAGTCGAGTTCTCTTGCCTTGGAGCATTTTCATCATTTATCTTTGAGTACATGTATACAATACAATACAACTTTATATATATGCTGTGCATTTCAGCTGTGTATACACAGTATAGGCTGTATGTGTATGTACAAATCAGATCTTTTGAAAAGGTAAGCATGCTGTACCTCAGAAGGCGATGTGCCTGTGATTGGAACTAAGCCTTAACATGCATATCTGTGTTTGGTTTTTCTCAGTTTCTCCAAGTATGTTTGGACTGTGATCTTACGTGACATAAGGGCAGAGCTGCACCAGACGGGTAACACCTTATATGTTTGTGTGTTATTACTGCATCTGGCACGTTTGTCCCGAGTTCTCATGAAAGTAATGAGAAAGCACACATTCCTGTGTGCAATAGGCAGTAAAGTTGCATGGCGTTTGTTACAAAAAAGATTGTCACACCATGCATATTAAAATTGTTCAAAATATGTACAAATCATAATTAATAAAAAGTTACATTTTTGTTGTACTGTAAATGTAGTCCATAACTGTATTAACAGTATAATAAACACCAAGATTTAAAAAAGTAAAGAGAACATGAGCTAATAAGCACGGCTAAATATCACTTCAGCTGCATACTCCGTGCATCCACATAACTGTACTGCATTTTCAGTGAAGCTGCTGACTGTGGATTTCAGTGATTTATTCAGTTTTTTTTCTCTTTTTTGTGAATGGGGGTTAATGTTGGAGCCAGCTTTTGTTCCAGACTCATTTGTCCAGAGCGAGTGTGCGCGGCCTCCTTCCCGCGCACTCTGACCATTTCTGTGGACACGTTTTTTTAACCACCTTTCTACCGTCCTTCCTTCTACCACTAAAGTGGAAACACAGCCAAGGGTTTTGGGACGTGGATCTTTGCAGTCCCTAGAAATGGTGGTATTGCTGGTGGAGGTGGGGGTGGGAGGGGTGTTCTTTCTTTAAACATATTCCCAGATCTCCCCTCCTACTTTGTCCTGGTTCCAGGATACCCAGATCCTTGTACCATATCTTGTCCATCCTGGTATGGTACAGATGAAAGAGCAGAAGTAAAAAGAGGAGAAAAAAACATCACCCCCAGAAGATGATTCTGCAGCTACGTTTACATGGACCCTGATATTCTACTTTTAAGTGAAATAATGGGTCATTCAGAATAAAAATCCATCATGTAACTACCTCAATCAGAACAGACTGGCCAGATTTGGCTGAATCCAAATGAATTTTCCAAATGAATGAATGGAATAAGATGGGTGGTGTATCCCTTTAGCAATCCGCTCAGTTGGAAAATATTACCTATGTAAACACTTGATCCGAATGTTTCCCTCTTGTTGGAATATATATTCTTTCTGAGCATGCCTGTTACATGTGGGGTAAACATTGGGTAACGCAATGTGTTTCTGGGACGGAAACATGACAGCAACAAACTAAAACTGGTCTGCGGCAGATACTATATATTTGTTGGAAACTTTAAAAGAATTAAAAATTATTGAACTTTATTTTTGGCAGAGTATCTCTGGCATATACATCAAAGCGGGCAAAACCACTTTGCGCATATCGCAAAAGTTTTACTCTGGTTAAATGTTTTGAGCATGCAAACACACATCTTATCAGATTAGTGTCCATGGAAGCAGTTAAAGTGGAATCATTAACCAGAATGATTTTAATCTGACTACAGGAAAAATGTCCATGTAACCACAGCTTGTGTCTCATTTTGGGATACCCAGTAGCTCCAACACCTACACCTTTACAGTCAGTGGACAGCTGAGTTCTTCTGATGACCTGTGAGGAAGCTGGGTTATCAGGGTTTCACATACCTTCTTTTTGGAGCAGTGTGTCATGGAAGTGTGCCAGGAACATTTGGGAATGCAGGAGATGGTGGTCACATCCCACCCAAGAAAGAACCACCTCAATTGTAAAGTCAGGGCAAAAGACGCGCACCCACAATTATTTATGTTAGTGGAGGGGGGGGTTCAATAACCATTATTAGTCCTCTAGACTGTTTCCATGGTAACCGGACCAACTGTAAAAGGTGGAATCAGATTAAGGACATTTGCCCTTAACCCTGCGACTCACCCCAGATACCCATGAGCCTCTCTCAGTAAAAGGCACAGTGAGGTGACACATGGGAGTTATTGTCCTTTTGGTTTTAGTTGATGTGCTTCATTCATTATCCACATTGCTGTATAAGAAACCTAGAAATGGCTAACATATGGTTGTTTTCAAGTTGATTCGAAAGTGCTGTTTGACATATAATTGAACTGAGTTGTACATTCTTCCAAGAGCAGCTGGCTACATATGAGTCTAATACAGAAACGGATTTCAAATGAGTATGATATCAGCAATTAGTTATGATAATATGGATGAATAAATCATTTTTTGAGAAATGATAAACTGTACACATGTGACAAATGGTGTATGCTTCCACATCATGTTTATAGTCAGGTCACAATTCAACATTTGGCTGTGATCAATCTGCCACTCAGGGTGCAAAGCCCCGTCTCAGCCGGCGAAACACAACCTGTCTGTCCTGACTCTTGCCCCGCTGGGGCCAAACCAGTAGAGAATGGCCCAAGTAATCGCATTACTTCTCCATTGCTTGCTGTGAGCCCCTTAACCTGTTCCAGGCACACCCCTTGCGGCTGTTTCCTGACCTTTTGGCGCACCCTCCATGCCACCCACCAACCCTTCGATACCTGGATTTATTTTGGGCCAGTGGGACGTTGCCATAGTCACATGACCCCGTGTGCTAGGATTCACCCTGCTGGACAGTTTCATGTCTGGTTTCTGTCAAACCAAGCCGAAAAGCCTGCACTGTGTCAGGAATGTGTCTCGTCGCTGCAGCCTCAGACCACACTGTCCGTCATCATCTGTGCCTAAAACCATTTACAGCGTAAAAGTGGACGATGTTCTGTTTTGTATTCTCAAAAGCAAAGCTTTTAATTACCAAGACACTTGGATGGAAAGTGTAACAAATGAGTCTGAGAAAGAAAGTGGCTCCCGCTGGTGTTTACATGCATGTCTGAGACTTTTCACAGCCTAACTTGAAGTGTGAGGAGAAACACGTGGATTTGTGTACAGCGTGATTTTCTCAACAAATGTCAAAACACGCTGCCTAGCTTTTAAAGATGACAGTAAACCTTGACAAAGTCAAGTAAGCCCTTGGCGAGCACCACACCCCCCACCTCCCCATCTCTGTGGGAGGAAATGCTCCTAAATCCTTTAAAAGCACTGTCTAGTCTTAGCTCTGCATGGGACAGCGTCAGAAGCTCCCAAGTCTCCCCCCTCGGTTCTTCAGAGTGTCACCTAGCCAGGCCATCTCCTTTTTCATACCTTTGTCAAACATGTTCAGCCTGTACACAAGACCTCAGAAATGAAAAACTGTGTTTTGAAACCGAATCCTCTGCCTTACCACCTACAGAACGTTGTGGACACCAGGTCAACTGGCGTCCATCGTGGTAAGTGTTCTGGCAGAATCACAGACTTTTTGTTTCTTTAATTTTGTATGTGACCCATCTGCACAAAATCAGTCATAGATTGGAAAAACACAAAAGGAGATGTAACTGAAAGAAGGTGAAAGTCATGAATTATATATTTTCAGTTTTAGCCAAAAATTCCAAGATAAATATCTTGATAAACATCTCCAGTGTATCCACTAGAAACTCGGGCATTTCGCACCAATTGAAGAGCCTTTCTGTGTCTTTCAGTTTGGTGTACATAACAAATATAACACATTTTTGACTTAATATAAATTTTCTGCAGATGGGTCTCATCATTTCAACTCAGCTGGAGCCCCGGACTTAACATTAAGACCTTTCTGTTTAAGAGGCCATTTTCTTATTAATAGTATTTAATATCTTGTTTTGTATTTGGTGTATTAGAGTGTTTTTAACATGCTGTATATTTGTAAGACTATACACATTTGTACATATGGTATATGCTGTATATAGCGTGAAACATACAGGTGGTGCAGGTGGGCATGCGGGTGCTGTAAGTGTTTCAGGTACAGGTGGGCATGCGGGTGCTGTAAGTGTTTCAGGTACAGGTGGGCATGCAGGTGCTCTCTCTTTGTTGGCAGAGTGGAGGACAGGAGCAGGCAGCCTCAGGCCCTGCCCCTGCACTGCTCACAAATGCATGCTGGTGGGGGGTCCTCGCTGGCCAGACGCTATTCTCAGATCCTAAAACCTGCACTGCAAGACTGGGAGGAGACTTACGGCTGGCCCGCAGCTTATGGCAGCCTTGCTATAAGCTGCCCCCCCCATCTAACCCCCTGCCTGGTCATTGTTCTCCTTCCCATCTCTCCAGTTCAAGAGGAGATCGGTTTCATGGAGTCCGTCTGGTGAAACACGCTGGGATGCACAGAGGCCAAATACATAAGGGCTGTGACACAATGTCATCTTCATCTGTAAACCCCCCCAAAGATGTTCTTCACGCAATATGTATGAGACACCCCCATCTCCCACGGCATTTCCACCCTCAACTCCTACCCACATTCTTCCAAGTCTCAGATGGCCAGGCTTTGCCTCAACAGAACACATTCCAAAATGTATGTGAAGACCCCCATCTCCACAGGATGGATCATCCCTATAGTCATGGGAGTGAGTTGCACACACCCCAGGCACGTTCTTAACCTTCTCAGATGGAATATTCTCCCAGCAGACCTTGCCCCTCTGACTAGTGGAGTCACAAAGAGGCTATTCTATGGCGATATTTAGCTTCTATTCATTTGGCATTCAAAAGAGTGTGGTGGTTCAGTAAATACATTTTCCACCCAAAGTCAGTTGGTTCAGAAACTTAACATGAATTACTACAGCATTTGAGACACATTGTTGTGAAAGGCGCTATATAAAAATAAATTGAATTGAATATAGATTTACAGATTCTTTCCATAATATTATTTATCACAAGACAGTACAAATGTGCAGTGAATTGGATAATTGCATCTGCTAATGAGTAAACTTACCGCACCATTGAAACTGCATTTAATTTTTTTCTCTCTGATAAAGATTTCAGTGTCTTCTTTAAGACTATAAGATATTAAATCCAGGATTTGTGAAGTGTCTGGTGTGCCAAGAGGTGGTAAAAGCTCTGATTCACTGGGGGACGGAGCCAGGTCTCAGTTCACATAGTCTCTAGTTCAGGATGACCTGACGTGAGAGACTCCCCAGGTTACCACTCACCGATAAGGCAGAGTACATGCCTCAGGAATGTAAGACCTACCAAACAGCTGCCTATGACAAACGTTTTCCTCTGTGTTAGGAAAATGATGCCAACATCCATCGATTATAAAAAGAGACATTTTCCAGGCTGAATAATCATGAGGAAGGGAAAAAAAAGGTTTGCAGACAAAAAATAGTTTTGAGGCTGAATTTAACTTTTTATCAATACAGACCAGACAATCGCTTTGTATGCGTAAGTCACCAAGGGAAGGATCCATCACATTTGACATCTGGTTACTTGATGAAAAAGCTTCCCAAGTGTAGAGATGTTTGTGAAGACTTAGCTAGGATTTTGTCTAAGCTTCTACTTCACATGAAAGGGACTAAAAGCTGAGAGTAACAGAGCTGCCCGAGTCTTACCTTACTGCCAAATAAAAGAACACCGATGCTCAAAAAATTCTTTAAGAGCCCAGTATTTATTATATGAAATTTGCATATGCACATAATTACTCATTCATGTATGAAATTATTGTGGATGTAAAATGCAAAGTATTTGTAATTATGAAATGCAGTAGCATGCTTTTTGAAAACTGTCCAAACAGAATGTTTTTATTAAATGACTCTTAGGGTATTTTTTTGAAGAATCCACATTGTCTCCATAGGGCATATAGGGAGCGTTATGAAGGGGTTTGAAGTTAAATATAATGCTGAACACGAGCCCAAATCTCTGGTTTGGCATTCCGGGTCGTGCGGCGACCATGGAGAATTCGCTGTGTGGATGTGAGTGTGCAGTCTGTGCCACTGGCTCTGTGTATGACTGGGCTGGTCTGATCAGTTTGGTCATTAAGACCCAGCTGCTGCCAGTCCACTCCGCTTCTCTGTCTAGGGAAAAAAAAACAGAAAGCCAGACAGATGGAAACAGCTGAGAGGAGGAGGTAAATGGCAGCAGAGAGTGTGTGGATCGCGAGGTTTATAGAGGGAGCGACCTCTAGTCTGGTGACAAGGGTGGGAGCGTCAGCCGAGGTTTGAACTGTAACAGTATTGGGGATGTTAGTAAAAAGGTCAAGGCACCTTATCAAGGCCAACGGCCCCTTCTGCATTTGCACCAGTCTCCCCCTCAAGCTGGGGGAGGAAGTTCAGCAAGACAAGTGTGGTGTTGCCTATCCCACCATGAATATTGGCGCCTGAGTGGCATTCTTCAGTAATAACTTGTTGATAAGCCGGTCTGTGTGCACTAGTTACGTGTGTGTGTGTGTGTGTGTGTGAGTGACTATCTGGGGATGTGTCTGCTTACCTCACAGTCCTCCTCCAGGTGTACAAACAGTCCATGGGCAGAGGGTCTGATCACCCTGGAGACCTTATTCGCGCACACATTATTGTATCCGTCCATCATAGCTTCGGCTGTGATGTCTCTCCAAAGAGCTTGTGTCCACAAAGCATGGAGAGTTTAATTTAATACCCATGGGAGGCAATTAATGCCTCAGATCTGGGACTGTGCATTACTTGATTACACTGTACTCTTCTCTGTCTATTTCTGTTTATCAAAGATCCCCATATATCTTGTTTTTAAATCACTTTTCTTCTATTATTTTGCAGATTTGCCAGAATGGGAACCACAGTGTTTGGAGGGAATTTCTACCTTTAAAAGACCTGCTCTGTTTGGCTATTCTGCTACGATCATTTAGGAAATCCTAATTTGTGTATATCTATGGGTGTGTGTGTCGGCTTGGAGGGGAATTTTGAAGAGTATCTTGTACGTGGTTGTTTATTGAACTATTCACTTGTTTTATGCGTATTATAAACCACGTTCCCCATGACACCGGTGGCTCGGTCCGTAGCACTGCTTTGGATCTGCGCTTTCCCCGCGTCCTCCTTACGCCTGCCCAGGTGACCGCAGGTCTTCTGTCTTGCAGAAGATAAGGGATCGTAAACAGTGAAATAAAATCCTACCGACTTAATTTTGGTAGTTTTTGGTTGCACTGACTGTATATTTACAGTCTAATTAAATTAGCTCTAAACACGTGTATGCAGTTCTATTTTAATACAGCCAGCTACTGTAAGTCATGAAAACACAATAATTAATAATGATAAAAACAACTTGAAGCGGTACATACACGTCACATTACTTTTCAAGTGCCTCATTGCACACTGTTGAGCAACCGTATATTTAGTCATAAATTATATATACAATGTTAAATTAGCTTTCCCACATGAATTGAAACCAAAACCTTATCAGCTTGCTGTCACTGTGCAAAATTGTAGCATCGAAGTTATTTAATTGTTACTCGCGCTTTACATGTTTAGCGCGCTGAGACAGAATCGGGAAGCGCGCGCCAAGTCCCTCCAACCTTATGCAGATTGTGAAGGTGACAGTAAGACGGTCATTAATCGTCTGCGTACCAGAGTGCGCGAGGAGTCCCTTCCTCCGCTCCGCGCGACTGACCAAAGTCCCTAATGACAAAGGACGTAGTTAACAGCTAGTGCAGTCTCATTAACCCACTTGGGAGAACGTCTAATAAACACCACCGAGAAAGCAGTGTGAACTCTTAATTAACGCTGTTCGTTGTTTTCCCCTTGAAATGCATTTAAATGAGCACTCGTTTTTTATTATTAAGATATTACCGATTAGTTGTTAAGTCACTTAATAAATGAAAAACCAAATCGCATCCTTCGTGGTTTTACAAACCAAAAGCACCGCTTGACGTGAACGGCGTCTTTTCAAACCCACATTTAATTCACACCTGCAGTTACAATAACTCCACTTCTTGCATGCACATTTCCCCTCCTTTCTTCCCTTACAGAGTAAGCTACAGTAGCTCTCGCAGACCCCGCCAGCAAATCGACTCCTCTTCCTCCCCCTCTTCATCCCCCCTCTCAGCGCTCACTACTCACACTGTATCTAGCTCAGTGTGTGAGCAGATCGACTGCATTTCACTCGTCCGGCGGGATAAGGCAAGAGAAACATGGCTTTTCTACGGGACACGTTCATCCTTATGGTGCTACATTTTCTGCTAAAGACATGGCAAGGTAGGAGAACTGCAAATATACTGACAGCTGCTGTCATTTGACAGCAAAACTTTATGATACATATTTTGAATAAAAAGTCACGTGGAGAATAATAACTAAAGATGCGTACTCCTGTTTGCACTGAAATTATTTAATTTGTCTAAGGAGCAAAACGCACTGTCGTAATACAGATTTTTAATATTTGAAAGAACTTCAGATCTTCTTTAGTACTCGCTGCATGGTAATAGTGTGGCAGCTTCACGTGTCGGGGCACAGATCTTAAACGATTTCTGTCCCCTGCCCCAGTGCGTATATTTACAGCCTAATGAGAACATCTTTAAACACGTGTATGCGATGCGCGTGCACATAAATGCCATACATGTAAACATTTTATATTAGTGTACACCAAATATCTGCGTTACCAGTAACCTCAGTTTCAATTTATTTAAATATTAGGCAGCTGCAGGCTTTCTCAAATGTTAGTAATAAACTACTGTAGTGCGATCTTTCACCCTGGCATGAAAGTGCCCATTGAAGAGTTCCCGTGTGGGTGTGACACGGCTGCTGCAGCCCGACAAGTTCCTTCTGCACGATACTCCTTATTTAAGCATGCAGAAATTTAGCGCACTGAAGCGCCGTTGCGCCGTTTTCCCCTGCGCTTTTTGCAGTGTTACTTGATTTCCCAACTTGTCTTCGGTGGAGCAGATGTAACTGAACTAGAGGTGGTGGAAAGATGAGGATGGGATGGACTACACTATAACAGGAGAGTCTGGTTTGGCGCACTTTACAGAGGTCCTCGTCATTTTGCTGTTCATGTGGTTTTAAAACGGAAATCAATGCTGGAATAAATTTGTCAGAGAAATATTTATCTACGGATGTTTTTTCGTTATCAGAATTGAAGCATCTTGTGTTCATGTGCAATTGTTAATTTTCAGTTATTTTAGCAGTATAAATATTTGCAATATACACTCCAGTTATGGTAGACATTCTCAGATCTTTGGTTTTTTTTTGCCAGCTGCAAACGTATCGTGTTGTACTTTCCAGGCCAGTAATGTACAACACTGATAAGAAAATTTAATTTGGGCAACTTCAAAGAAATTGTGAAGCACAAAAATGGCGACTCATCAGTGAAAAGAGTGTTTAGAATGGATTTTGTGTGGCGGGATTAAAGTATAGTTCTATAGAGGTCTCATCTGCTAACTTAAAGAAGTGCAAAACTTGTAATCAAGGGAGAGTGGTGTTCTCAGGGCCTGCTGATACATCGCATGAATCATGGGCTGCTGCGCTGCGTTGGGGCTGCAAGAGTGGAGATTTACAGACTCAGAAGATGACACTTCTTGGGAATAATAAAATGGCAGCATTAGTAAATAACCCTTTTGAGGCAGGGGAGAAAGAGGCCATGTTTAAAATGTGAATCCAAATGGATTCCTCTCCCATGTACACACACAAACACACACACACACACACACAAATTACTTTCACTCCCGAATGTTGTCTACTGCATTAGCATGAACAGCTGGAGCCAGCTGCCGGGTCTCCGTTTGTAAAATTAAGCTGCCTGAACACCAGTTACATTTAGAACTGGCTTTGGAGTAATTACCATTTTAAAATTATCTTGGGATTTTTGGGAGTGGCTATTTTTTTGAGAGGAGGTGAAACTAAAAAAGATGTGGGTGTGGTTGCTGTCTGTTTGCCTCGGTCATACAGTGCGCATGAAGCTTGCTAATGAACAACTGAGCTGGGACCACTACACCCCCCCCCCACTTATACCCCTTTTTACTTCAGCCACCCCCTCATGCATTAGCCCCCACTACCCATTTATCTTTCCTTGTCCCTGTATCCCCTCCGTACTATCTCAGTCATTTTACTCTCCTGGCTGAGCTGCCGGGAGCTTTTACTTCACCTCGCTTGCCTTCTTTGTGTGGTTTCCCGAATCGTCCTTCCCGCCTTCTTCCTCTGCGTCCCTGTCTCAGTTGGGTCTCGTCCCTTTTCACCTCGCCTGTGTCGCGTCCCCATTCTGTCAGTTGTCGCGTCGGAGTCATTGCTGTACCGATGAGGCACGTGCTCACGTTACCTGGACACAGAGGGATGAGAATGTGCGTTGTGTGCCACGGGCATTGTGTTTTGTAGCCTTTCATCTGTTGTGGGTGTTTGTTGGTTTTGTTGTGGTGTCCTTATGTGCCGCACAAAACAAACCGAAGTAATGAATAAACACGCCAGAATGTAATTTGAATTGGTTGTATGATTTGATCTTTATTCTGACTGCGAGGTCTGCCACGCTTATTTGCTCTCCAAGTCTGGCAGTGACTTGGCTGATAGAACAGAGAAGTTCTCGTCTGTTTTTTAAGACAAGAAAACATAAGAATTACAGGAATGTTAAAGATTATGATGGACCAAGGTTATTACCTGTAGATGAATGCTACCTAGACAAACCTGAAATACACCACAGAGTGATGTTTGTGCTAAAGGAAAAAAATTCCACCTTGGTGTGTGTGTGTGTGTGTGTGTGTGTGTGTGTGTGTGTGTGTGTAAGTCTGTGTTTGCTTGCTAGACGCTGCTTGAACATGCACAGTGCTGAAAGAAGAGAACAGTGCAGCTCTGAGCCCTTATCAGTGAATGTGGAGAGTGGCGCTGTCCAGGGGAAGTGGCAGACCTCGCCATGGATCCACAGCCCAACCCCACCACGGGTGCCAGCTGTTCTGTCCCAACGGAGGTTGAGCTCAGGCAGGAAAATATGCCAGCATGACCCCCCCCCCCCATCAGCCCAATGCACTGCTGCTCAACAGAAACCTCAGAAAGATGTCCCACAAAGTCTGCGTTGCTGTGAATGGCGTGAAGATGATCAGGGATTTGTGCCTGACCTGTCTAAGGTTTCACAGAGTCGTCTGCATGCTGAGGGCTTCTAGGAGTGCGGTTACATGGAAAGTCCACAGAAAGCCTGACTGAAAAGTCATTTTTCTTCACTGAAAATTTGCTTGCACCTCAATAATATCCCCCACCCCCCACTTGACAAACATGTCCCGCTATATACTTCCTGCCTCAGAGGGTAGCCTTTGACCTCTGTTGACAGCCACACAATAGAATGCTGTGCTCTTCCAGGAAGACAGTTTTCGCCAAAGGAACAGCTCAGCAGCAGAGAACGCTCTGGTTCCTCAGCATGTGCAGTTACTGGAGAACAAGGTAGCTCTCTAAGGGGCAAGGAGGATTTGAGAAGAAGTGTGATATGATCAGGTGACCCAGAGGTGCCTGCGGCATGTAACCCTGGCAAGACGTCAGCTGGGATTGCCATTGGTATGGCTTACAATGAGCAGTTGCTGTAGATGGACTTCTCCCAAAAGAAGATGCTGATATTTTTCTGGGTATTAACACTTTTTTTTCAGATTCTCTGGCACGTGAGACAATGCAGGAGAGTTGGTGAGCGCTGCTAGAGGCTCCACATAAATACCAGATGGAAACGTGTGTTGGTGTGGGCGTTTCTGTGCGAGGCTCTCGATGAATGTCCAGAGTGTTCAGTCTGTTCACTGAACATCACACCAAAGCGCCCCTCACCCATCTCATTTCTTTCACATTCTCAGCTCGTTTGCTCGTTTGCTTGTCTTCCGTCGGTTGTTTAAATTCGCAATAGATTCACAGTCAGCAATATTTAGCAGTAGCACGAGGTGCCTAAACTGGCCATCAGGGCTGCACGGCCATAAAATCCACCACTGCAGGCGTGGCTGAAATTTGGCCTGAGTGTATTCGGGTGAGAGATAATAATTGACCTGTTTCTCCTACCCAGTAATCCTACCATCACCCTTGATTTCCTGTCCCTCTGTGCTCTGTCTTGAATACACACATACACACACAAGGCTGTGATCCCCTTATCTTCAGTCTTCAGGAACCACACTCGCCCCCACCCCCCCAAAAAAAATAAATAAAAGCCCCTTCTTCAACCCCGCATATACCCTGCTCTCAGGTATCTGCACCAGAAATCATAATTCTCCTTACGGAACGGCACAAGCACGTCTTTAAATCTGTTTTATAGCACTCAGACCGGCTCTCTAAATGCATAATCAATCAAGAATGCGTAATTTCACACTAGAGCAATTCACTGCAGTTAATATTTCCCAGACTGTGTCTCTTCCGGAAGGCTGGGGGGAACTCCGTCAGCCGTGTCAACTCAGCTGAAACACACATTTGGCAGCCCGAGGAGAAGCGGGAGGTGTGTTTACACGCAGTTGTTTCCTTGGGTGCGAATGATTTGGGTGGAGAAGTTTTGTCATTTCTTAGGATAGTACTGCAAATTGTTACAAACATCCATTGGGGGGCGGCAGGTGGTCCAAATGTTTGTAATTGATGATTTTTTGGTTTTCTGTTTGTTTAATTTTTTTGCGTTGGCAACCTTTGGGAAGAAGCAAAATTATCGTACTGTGACCATCAAAGTAAGCAGCGCGTGACACAGTCGCTGTGCTGATACGCAGACCCCGCATGGGGTTTTTCCCGGAGCCAGTTTGGGAAAGCCGGCAGCAGACAGAGATAAGGAGCCACCTGCTCTTGACACAAGGATGAAGTCTGCGATGAGAGCCGCGGCCTGCCTCGGCGTGCGTCGCTGTCTTTTTGCTCGCAGTCGGGGCGCACTCTTTGTTCACAAGCCCTGCTCTTAGCACCATGTTTTTTCTCAGGTTGTATTACTTGCAGTTTTTTTTTCTTGCTCTTCATTGTTGTTGAAGATATTATCTCTAGGAAGGGTGAAGGTAGGTCGCTGTGGAAATAGGGGGGATTTTTGTCATCACAACGGGCTTAGGGCAGCTGTGCGTGGCCCAGCTGTGCAGCTCGTCAATGGTGTGCTATTGCATTAGGCGCAATTACAGCCGTGCCCTGGCAGATGCAGATCCACCAGCTTACATGACTCTCGTGGGAGTTCAGGGCGTCGTTTGTGTTTAGCTGCACTTGTTCCCAAAACAAGCGGAAAAGCTGAAATCTGACTAACAAACATGCTCATCATGCAACACGAAATCAAGCAGATGTCCTTCATTTTAAGTGAGCTAATGACCCACGTCTCTCCCTGGCGGCAAATTAAGGGGAAGTTTGCAGGGGAATATTAATCTCACACCAGAATGTTTCTCAGAAGTCTGTTAGTCAGGTGACGGTTTGAAAAAGACCCAGCGAGTCACCCTCGCCGTCCTGACTGCCATCACACTTCAGCTCTACCAATAAAACATAGTTCTTGCGTTGCACGTTATGAACATTTTGGCATCCTTAAGTATGAATTTAATGGCACCTGGACAATTTAGTGATGATTATCCTCCAGATATATTTATTTATAATAAAAATAGAACACACATGTAAGTTCTACCTTCTACACAATCTGCATGGAATAACAAAATGCTGAAGTTCAGGGGTTATGTTTTAGCCTTGAAGGGAAAAGAACCGTCTTGGCAGTGTTTCGTCTAGTGAAAAAAAAAACAGCGCACACAGCCCTGCCTCCTCTACCACAACCTTCTCCCAATCCCCAAAGCTTGATCAAAGACTTTCAGCACACTGTGCGCGAGTTAATTACGGGCAAGAGCGTCTGTGAAGAACAGGGCCCACGGCATGCGTGAGTCTGGCCCTCTAATGGTGCTTTCGCTCCTAAACGCAGAAGCAGACTGGAAAAGCAGTGGCGGCAGGCTATGGGAACACTGAGCAAAGCTTCAGTGCTGTTCCTGCTAGTGGAGTAGCTCTGGTGGGACCGGAGAGGGGGACAGGAGGAGAATTTGTTATGCTTGGTTAGCAGAGGGTTACGCCTCACATAATGACCCCCTTATCACAAATATTTTATGAAAAAGCAGTAAGGTCTCATGTAAGGTTAAAAAAAAACAGTTTCAGTTGATGGAGAATAAGGCAGGGTCGAGGTGGGGCTGGGGCTTAAGGTCCTCCTTTCTGCTGACGTCTACCTGGCTGACATGCGCCTGGGCTGAAGCGATCCTGACATTTCTAATTCCGGGAGCTGATTGATCACAGCCCTAGGACGGCGTGCTTCTGGCCTCACTTGCTGTGCTCAACCTGCTGAGTGGTAATGAGGTGGGACAGTATCCTGGGACGGGGGGGAAAGAGGGCCCCCCCTCCTGTAGCAGACAAGGTGAAAACAAAGGCCTTAGAACACGGTGATCCTGCGAGTTCTCTCTCTCTCTTAGGGGGCTCCTTTTCGGGGGTGGGCCAGAATCCTATTATCCCGTCTGACTGCATTGTAGCCCTTTTGGGTTTCTTCTATTCATTTGAGTAATGAAAGTGGAAAACGACATTGTCGTCGGGGGTCAGACGATCCCCACACGCTGCGACCGGCAGCACATGACCGTTACAGGACTGTAGCCCTCCTTACCCGACCACCTAGCTCTGGAAGGAAGGGTTCAAATCGAACATCAGCAGTTATTGAGGAGCTGCTTATTCTCCTTGGTAAAATTGGTTTCCATTGTTTCCCCGTAATTAAGCCCTGATATTATTTATTCTGAATGATAATGAGGATAAAACATGTGCGAGATGTTTTTGCGTGGGTGCTCAAACCATTTATGAGTTTGGGACTCTTTGTCTGTGAGAATGAATAGCGATCATATAATTGGCTTTAGGGTGGGAAAAATGTAGTGTTTGCCTCTCCAGAAGGAACCTGAAGAAAAACATCCAGCTACTCTGTAAGATGTGTGCAGTCACACCACCGAGGCTTTTTTTCCTGAGCTTCTGTTGATATGGTAGCTGAAGAAGAGGCTCCAGGGGAGATTTTGGAAGCCTGGTTGTGTGTAAACATTTGGTTGGGGATCCTAGTGTGTGTGTGTAACATCATCCAACCCTAATGAACAGACTCAGTGGCCTCAACCGCTTAGCTGGATTTAATATGTTTTTTCTGTTTCTCAGTTGTATTCCAAACATCAGCTATTTTGTGCTTGAGGTTGAAAAAATTGCAGCAGAAATCATTTGCCTTTGTTTTATATTCTCCATGTGAATAAAGTGAAAAAAAAAATACAACAGTTGGGCTGTATGCTGGTGCTTAGAGGTCGGAGTGTGAGGATTATGCCTCGGTTTCTGTATTGTTGCACGTCGGCGAGCGGCTGCCAATTCCGCAGCGTTTAGCGTGATCATGAAGTCCACTCCACGGATTTTGTATGTGCACCTGTACATTTAACCACGGTTGTTCCAAGAAAATCAGGTTGCCTTCAGTGTATTTTTGATACACCCGTCTGTCCCCCCCAGTGCCAGTCTCTGTATGCATGTCAGGCCACATTTGAAGGGACCCATCTGTGGGACACATGGCACCTTCTGAGGCCCAGATTTGGGCTGCGCTGACCTGGCAGAGCTCCCACTGAGGAGGAAAACGAGGCCTGAGTCGTCTCAGATGTGCTCCTCGCTCCTAAATCCTCTAGCAGACCCGTTTTCTCTTCACCTCTCAAGACAGTTCTTTCATTTTTGGTTATTTTTTGTTTTTTTAATTTTTTGTCCTGGAGCACCACTCCAAATGCACACACCTGGCATCCAGTTCTTTGCAGAAGGCAGGGGGCAGCTCAGGTTACTGAAATTTTAAACCACAATGGTCACCGCTCCCCACCCCCAGACCCCTCACTTCTTACCCCTTTTTGTAGATGAATCCCAAATGTTGCCTCCCACGTTTCTCTTGTGTTTTCGGCATGGTTGCAAACCCCCACCTCCTCATGGTTTCTCGTCTTGGCTTTATGGACTTGAGTCTGCACTGTGGTAAAGATAAATAATATGTGGAAGAACTAACAGATCTGTGACTATTTCATGTTACATGTGGATTTCCCTTCAGTACTGTGGCTTTGGGAGTGTCACTGGTGGAGTTTATTAATATCGTTTTGTAGGGAGGAGAATCCTTTTATATAGGACTAAATACTCTGCACACACACACACACACACAAATAGACAAAGAGCATCTAGAAAGGTTTTACACTGTCTGAAGCTGCCTGATTCCGAAAACAGTCTTCACTCTTGGATGGAGAGATAAAGCAGACACGGAAGCCTTGTGTCTTTGTGCAGCATGAATGATTTCTTGGCACAAGAGTCTTCGGGGAGACCTTGCTGGTGGCAAAGTGAAAGACAAGACCAACTGACAGACTGAGGGAGCTCAGAGAGACCTGCCCCTCCCAACGCCCCACGGCTCCTTGCCTGCTGAGCGAGGCTGGCGGCGGATATCAGTTGCGCAGGTTCCGCTCTCCCCCTCCCCCCGACTGCCAAAATTCACACTACGGCTCTGTGGAGCTGTGGAGATCCTGTCCAAATCCTTCCGTAAGCAACCTGTCGGGCAGATGCTTCACAGGTTCCCTTTGTCGCCACACCCTAAATTTCCATTAGGATACAGGCGAATGCGTGACTGGTGGACAGGAGCAGCACTAAGGGTCACTAAACCACAAAATAGCCCAACCTGCTGTCTTAATGTGTGTCTTTCAGAGTCGCTGTGTCTCAGGACTGATCTTATACATAGGAGAGAGAGAGAGAGAGAGAGGGAGAGAGAGAGAGAGAGAGAGAGAGAGAGAGAGAGAGAGAGAGAGAGAGAGAGAGA
>JABJVR010048506.1:0-24255 GCA_025773905.1 Chitala chitala
CGGCATCTGCTAAGAGAATGAATAAATGAAGGCCTCCGTGGTTGAAGTCCCTTGACTGACAGAGGCCCGTCTTAATTGTAGCTGAAAGCCGGCTTTCTCTTTGCTAATTAGCAGATTGCACCGTTAAATGATTTAAAAAGTCAGGGCTTATAGAGGGCCCTGCCGATCATCACTTATTCACGGGGAGTGCAGCACTTTGTGCAAACACAGGGCCCGAGGTAAATTAATTTACTCCAATTAGCGGGCCCTGTCATCGCACATCACCGTCTCACTTAGGACGCGCCTTTAAAAAGTAACGGACTTATTTTGTCCTCTGGCATAGCTGCATCCAACG
Source organism: Chitala chitala (assembly GCA_025773905.1). Taxonomy (NCBI): domain Eukaryota; kingdom Metazoa; phylum Chordata; class Actinopteri; order Osteoglossiformes; family Notopteridae; genus Chitala; species Chitala chitala. Next base: position 335 of record JABJVR010048506.1, read on the forward strand.
TGTACCAAAATGGAGCAGAGGAAATCACACTGGGCTGAGGAAGAGGAGAGGTCCTCTGCCTCATCCTTGGCCGCAGAGACCGCTGAAGGCCTACAACTGTCCCTGATAATCTGGAGCATTTTCAGACGGGCTTTTGTCCCCCGCACTGCCTCTGTCAGCAGGCACCAGGGGCCCTGTTAGGTACATGACCACACATGCGGGACCTCTCAGAGGAAGTCAATCCATGCATATGTAAGACTCCAAGTCTGCAAGTCTGCTGGCATTTTTTTCCCTGTGTTTCTTTACTTATGAATGTACACCAAATGTATATTGGAGTACAAATACAACAATTTCCAAACTGAAAACAGTATAGTTTGTTAATGAAGTGTGTATTTCACTGTAGGTAAATCTATTTTTTTTTTGCCATCTAATGCACCTTTTCCCTTTATCAGTTGTAAAGATATTTTTAAAACTACGCATTTAACACCCGTGTGTGTTTCAGGTCAGATCATCTCTGCTTTGAAAGTTCAAACTTTCTGAGGGGATGAAAGTAGAGGATCCATTAAACTGGTTCAGGCACTGGGCTGATTAGATGTCCTTAGATTTTCCTGTGGGACCTCTTTAAAAATTTGCAGAATGCCCCAGGGTTAGGACCCTCTGGACTTTCAGTCTCTACTGGAGCCCACAATTAGTTAAGAAAGGTGTGGATTTTTATCCAGGCTGGGTTATAGAGCACCTCCTACTGGCCTGCAAGCACAACTACACACAGAAAATTTTAACCAGACATTTCCTTAACTTCTGGTTCTTGGCAAGTAAGCAGGACAGGGTGATGTGAGTGCTGACAAAATGATGTCAATCATTTCCTATGAGTGAATGTAAAATATGAAAACAAATACCTGAAACATACTGAAACAGAATGAGCTCATTATGAGTAATGTCTATGGAATAGTACATTTCCCTGGTGTTCTGCATGAACTATTGCATCTCCTTAGTCACGCTGGCAACCAGAACAAGGGGCTGTAAAATGCATTAATGGTCATTTTATTATTTGTTTTACATTGTGTTTTCTCCAAACTGTAAAAAGATACTTATCATCCGATTCACTTCAGTAGATCACACTTCTTAAGTAGTCCCATATGTAGAACTTTTATGTAAAAACAGATAGATTTATTTAGCAAATATATTGCTTAGATATGCAGCAACTGAAAATGCATCACAGAAAATGCATTACTCAGCTTAAGTTGTTAATGAAGGAAGTGACAGCTTGGTGCAGGGAAATCATGTGCATTTGGAATAACTATTTTTTGAAATCTTAAAACAGAGGTGGCTGACCTTTGGAAGGTTTAAATGCATGCTGACTTTTAGACATTTGCAGTTAAAGTGCTATATTAAACACAGGCACTAAAAAGAGACAGCAACCAAGAAAGGAGGAAAAGTCCCATAAACGGCATCAAGCATTTACACTGTTAATGACAGGCACGATGCGCCTTCGTTAGAGCCCTCACATTTCAACACAAGATCCGGCGTCCGCCAATCTCAACATGCCGCCCGTGAAACGGTCTGCGCCTTTTTTTGTGACAGCCTGCTTGAAGCGACCTCCGATTGGCAATGAAGATGCCGTGGAGACAAGAAGCGGGAGAGAAGCGGCCAGACACAGCATCCAGCGGGGGTTTAGAGAAAGACAACGACGTTGGACGGCTGTCTCAGATACCTTCCACATGATGTCAACCTGTTACACGAGCAGTGCGCACACACACACAATGCCGTCCTGCAGATTGTGTGTTATTTATGTTCCTCGCTTTATCCGTATTTTTGGAGTGCATAGTTTATGAGCCCCAGCAGTTTGTCCTGTACCCCCCCCCCCCTTGTACCTCATCCCCTGGAAGGAACGCTTCTAATGTGAGAACCATTATTCAGAGGGGAAGAAGTGACAGCCAGTCTGCAAAACATACAAGCTGCACTCAGACACAGGTGAGTCACTCAGTCACAGCGCAGTGAAAACGGGGGCACGACCCTGTAACCGAGTGGCCCAAACAGTGCCTTGCAGTCTTCCGTACGCGTGAACTGCGGGTTGCGTGGCGCCCCTTAAATGCCAGCATGTGCTTAACTACAGCTGTAGGTGTGAGAGATCTCCATGGCATGCTTGAAACATGATGGTGGTCTTACTTTGCAATAGGTATTTTTATATCATAGAAAAAAATGAACGCAAGCTATTTTTAAATGTGACTGCCAGTTTGTTTTGTTTAGTTTTTTTTGTTTGAAGAAACAGTGAGACTTTGCTCACAGTCCATTTACTGACACAAACAGAAACACAAACGATCTCGCAAACATTTACACAAAGTTCTCAGTCAAAACACTGTTCTGCAGGCCAGACACCCTGAAGCATTAAACCCAAGATTCAACAGTCACTCCAAAAGCTGGATGCACTACGAGAACAAGGAGAAAATTAGGTTCCCAGGCTGACGGGCCAGTATCATGAACCAAGCCCCGCTCAACACAGACGCCCAATCAGAACAGGAAGGCAGCTGGTTAGGTAAGTGATGCTGGGTGTGATATCATTAGTGGCCCAGCTGTAAAGTGACTCATGTTACAGGACTGGAATCTTAATAACCGCACTGTCCACCATGGAATAGTGCAGGAATGTGTTCGGCACAGGTCAGCATTAGTTAGTGTTTTACAGCTTTTCAAGCCATTACGACTTGGTGGTTTAATCACTGCCAGTTTTCCACCAGCACCGCTGCTGTACATGAATTCCACCGCCGAGTCCAGCTATAAAGAACCATTCTTGTTACTGACAGATATATTGCAGGTGTGCATTCTGCACTATATATGTGAAATTCTGCACTATATATGTGAAATTCTGCACTATATACCTATATTTTGCACTCTATACATGCATTCTGACTATATACCTGCATTCTGCACTATATACCTGTATTTTGCACTATATACCTGCATTCTTCTCTATATACCTGTATTTTGCACTATATACCTGCATTCTGCACTACACACCTGCATTCTGCACTATATACCTGCATTCTACAATATATACATGCATTCTGCACTACATATCTGGATTCTGCACTGCATACCTGCATTCTGCACTACACACCTGCATTCTGCACTATATACCTGCATTCTACAATATATACATGCATTCTGCACTACATATCTGGATTCTGCACTGCATACCTGCATTCTGCACTACATACCTGCATTCTGCACTATATACCTGCATTCTGCACTATATATCTGTATTTTGCACTATATACCTGCATTCTATGCTATATACCTACATTCTGCTGTATATACCTGCATTCTGCACTATATACCTGTATTTTGCACTATATACCTGCATTCTGCACTATATACCTGTATTTTGCACTATATACCTGCATTCTGCTCTATATACCTGTATTTTGCACTATATACCTGCATTCTGCACTACACACCTGCATTCTGCACTATATACCTGCATTCTACACTACATACCTGCATTCTGCACTACATATCTGGATTCTGCACTGCATACTTGCATTCTGCACTGAATACCTGCATTCTGTACTCTGTACCTGTATTTTGCACTTTATACTTGCATACACTGCTTCTTCTACCACTAACATTTCTCTCACACTCTCAACTTCAGACTTGCCCAACCTATAATACGGTCCTGGCTTCTTTTTGAGATCACTCACAGATGATAACATGTATGACAAGTCTTCTAGAATACACAATTAAATTTACGGGGGTCAGGTTTGGCTGGTGTCATGACCTCCTCTGAGACGAGACATTCCAACTGTCAGAGAGTAAAACGTTGCTCGAGGCAGTAGTCTTTCATGCATAGCATGTTAAAATTGGTATCATTTCACAAAAATACTGGTATATATTTCAAGATCAGCTTTTATTAGGTAAATGCAATTGCAGTTGTATTCAATTAACTATGCAGACTTTTTACACGTACTTCGCACAACGTCATTGTTTTTTCTGCCCTCTCAATTTCATTGCATCACTCGTTAAGTTACTGCTGAACTGCAATTTTTCCTTGAGATGTTAATCTAATAAGTCATTTTTAAAAATCAACAGCTGTGTCCTCCCCAGGTGAGACTCTACTGTAGCACATTGTCATCCAATAGTAAGGCCGCTATGAATAACTGGCTCAGGTTCCACTAACAGGGTTAGACAGCTAGTCTCTTTCATTTTTGCCACTCTACACTGCCACCTACAGGGCTACAAGTGAAATCCAGCCAATATCACAATTTGCAAGCAAAAATAAGATCCCAGGCAAGAAACACTACAAAAACAAAAGTCCATTGATCAACACTGGTCCCTGAACGGTCACTGAATGGTGCTTACTTATGTGTCATAGGTTAATGATATTTGAAATCACAGTGTGTCACATTCTAATGAAAGGACGGTACACACAGACACACACATGCACAGCACTCACATATGGGATTTTATGAATGGGTGGTTTTTCCTCACATGAGTGCTCTCCGAGGTACTGAAGCTACCTTCTCTCTTTAAGACCAACCCACTCATTATTTTATTACACAGAATCGAAGGAAGATAGTTAACCTCCATTTTGCTGTCAGGTAGCTGGGGCTGCAATGCATTCGCACACATGGGTTCTACAGACTTCATGTAACAGAAATCAAGTCCATTGGCCAAAACAGGTGTAGATTCAATAATAAGCACAGTTAAAAAAAAAAAGTGATAATGTAAAAAACATCTTGAAGAACATGGAACTCACAGAAACAGGCCTCTGAGATAGTATCATACACTGGTCTCAGTCTGGGAATTTAAGGAGGACTATTACAGCCATTATGTAGCAATGATAATGAGTAAGCAGGCCTGGATTGGTTTTGTTGACCTTTGTAGCACCCCGTGTAATTAGATTATAGTTTGCAGTAATTTTTATGTATATTCTGTTAACTTCAGGTCGCCCATGGTATTTAATTCCATTTTTTAATAACAGTCCTTGATTTAATTAAATTAGTTAGAGGTCCGTGCATGGCAACCTTTTAGCATTAGGGCATATCGAATCGGGTATATAAAAACAAATAGCTTTATAACTAGGCAATGCTTCAACAAATTTCCACAAGGAGCTTTTAAAACTCATTATATAGTTTTTTCCCCCCAAAATTACAAAATAAAATGTTTCAGGTTGTGGTGGTTAATGTCGCCTCTGTAATTTTTTTGCAGGTTTTAGACCACACGCTACCAATCAAACAAGTCAGGTTAAACGCCTCAAACAAAAGATTGCAATTATGACTTTATAACGTAGTCGGTTACAATTAAGCCCTGTCAAAAAGCATTAAAATCATAATGAATTTTTTTTGTTTGTTTCAGCTTGCTTACGAAGCACACTGGCACAAAGCAAATTAAATTGCCAGAAAATTTACAGTGTATGGTTTATAATTCTTTTCCGTGGCGAAGTTTTACTGCAGTAGTTAGGAAAGCCCATACCGATGTTTCTGTAGGTTCGTCGTACCTAAAAAATGAACCCAAACTCACCCTGGTTGCTCTGAACCTGGCGAGTCTATACTGAGCGTTGTGCATACAGGTGGCTTCGCCGTCAGACTGACACCCACACGGCCGATACCCTCACCCCCCCACACCGGACTCTGTCACAGAGTCCAGAGGAGTGGGGGTGCAGGCAGCCTGGGGTGCCTGAGAAAAGCTTTCATGTTAGATTAATGACTCGTTAAAATGCAGGGAATCCCAGAACGCTACAAGCGTCTCCTCTGCCAGCCCCGACTGCCCACCTCCCGCTAGCACACACGTCTTGTTGGAGGTCTGTGTGCGTGTGTGTGTGTGTGGGGGGGTAAACCCAAACCCACACCCACACCCGCTCATACCCCTTTTCACCTTCATTTGCTCACATCAGCTGTGGCTGGATAAGAAAGGGCCGTCTGGTACCACTCAGGGCCGCCACCCGCGCACAGCCAAGGGCAATGCCAACCTGACAGGTTTGACTCTGCCAGCACCAGGCCAGATTTGCCAAGGGTGTCACAGCAACGCAGTGAAGAAGACGAAGCTATCTCTGATGCAGCCAGAAAGAGCGTTTTACCGGCTCTGCACTTGTGGCTTCTGACTGAACTGTTCTATTTCTGTCTGACAATTCTTCAGATTTTTGTGAAACGCCAATTATTTGGTGGTAATTTCGTGTGAAATCACACCTGTATTAAAATCACATTAATTCTGTTATACTGATTGTGACCCACCAGGATAAACATGACAAGCACACAGCCTATATAAACCCAAAACAAGTTGTCACGTCTTTAAAGAAAATTATCACAAGCTCTCAAAATATTACTTTTCAAGTGCTGTTAAAATGCTCCGCTGATGCTGGCTCCAAGCTTGTCTCTGACGGCATGAAATCCACGCACTCATGCGAAGCATAAACTAATACATTTAAATTAAGTCGGGTGGTCTGGACGTGCAGAACAAATTCACAGGGAGGACGTAGACCGTGTGTTTTAACGCTTGTGGGAAAGCGCAGAAACTTTGTAAACCGTAGCGCTCAAACGGGAGAGGAAACCAGCCATTTAAAAAAGCCTGGGAAAACTGGCTTCCCAGCTCGGGGGGGTCAAGGTTAAGTGTAGGAAATGACACAGGCGCGCCTGCATTCCAGCGCCTCCTCCGCTTTTGACAGCCGCAATCGCGTCGCTCTCACGGCTTCGCGCGGCGCGCTCCCGTCAACGCCCCTGCCGTCTCGCTGCTGCTAGTCTGGATCCGCGGCAGCTGGCTTATAATATGAAGATTAATAAGACTAACATAGAAAAGATTAAGAGAACCACTCAGCCACACCGCAGGCCGGGGCAGCTCTGGGGAAAGCACCGTTTCTAATGCATTCAGTATGAAGACGCCGAGGCGTGCATGCAGAAACTTACATTTATTTACTTAGTCGCTTCCGTTAGGCTGGCCACGTTTGGATTATGTACAGGCTTTTAAAAATGAGCGAATATCCTTGGTGTGTTCTTCGCTCCCTGACAGAATGAAAGCTAAATTAACAAATATGTTTCATTTTTACTCTATTATTTGAAATAAAATCCTCATTTTGCGGCGTTAGAAATGAATAGTGTAAAAGGAAATAATACAAAAAAAAATTACAAATACACATTTAGATATAGACTGAAAGCATTTAAATTGTTTTTAATATATATGGAAATAAAAGGAAATAAATTTAATCAGAACTTTTTGTCTTTTCATGCACTGTGTTGAAGTTGCACACAATCTGCGCCACTGAATTTAAACACTTAACTCACCGACAGGAAACTTATTTAGATTTTACTTGCTTTTGAAAGAAATAAAAAATAACAAATAATATCAGTTCAGAACTGGCCTCTACTAACTAATATTCACGTTCACCTGTTTACAGCAGATCGTTTTAAACCCATCAGATACATACATACATATGTGTGTGTGTGTGTGTGTGTGTGTGTGTGTGTTGCAAAGTGTTGTTGATGGACAAACATAAATATACACGTGTATGTTTCTCCATCAACACTTTACAACATGTCAGCTTGGCCTTTAACGGACATTTTAACGGACATTATGCTTCATGAGGCGTTTTCACCGCAAATTAATTCACATTGACCGTCCACGGGCTGTACGCAAACCAGAGGCCCTGATATGCGAGATGTTCTTCAGCATGATCAATGCAACAAATGGGAGCGTAACCTATTTAGAATATTGAAATAATATGAATTTTGTTGACTGTTCCATCGATCATGATAAAAAAATAAATGCCGCTCATTACTGAAAATACACTTACATCCCAGCAAGGGCAATTTTTCCTCCCAGGACGTGTGGGAGTTTTTAATAATGTGGTGCGAAGCATGACGTACCTTGGGAATGCTAAAGCTTTTCATCAATCTGCTCTCGTCTTTTTCTCCCCACTCTTACCCCACGGACTTCAGCGGAGATGTATAAAGTCACGCCGAATTGTGCTTTAAATTGTTCTTTCTAACGCCATGGGAGAAAATGACACTTGCAGCGGCGAGAAGTTGAACTCAGATGGGACAAGGCGTGAGGGACAATTATCTGACTTGCGGCTTTTCATAATCAACGCTTTGCTGGAAAAAAATGAATGCGTCGGCGACAAAGAGACGAGGTCAGAGAGCAGCACAGCCTACTTTGTGTACGATGCTTCCGAAAAGAAAAGGCCTTTGAAAAAACGATGTGGTAGAAATGCATTTTTATGAGTTCACGTTGTTTGCGCTGGCGCAACACTTTCTGTTACAAAATGCACAGTAAAACACGCTAATACGTATACAAATGCTGACAATTTATATGATGTGACCAACGTCATGTACGCCCTGGGACGACATTTCCACTGTAATAATTTTATTTCTGAACCGGGTTTTACTTGTGAAGAGACAGATGAGGAAGACATGTTGTCTGTTGACAAGGCATGATCCTGACCTTGCAGTCCCTCCAAGACTATCATAACTTTCCTATCACAATGCTGGAAAATTGTACTGGAAAGCCAAGGATTATCAGGTCTTATAAAAAATCACTTCCATCTGGACAAGGAGGGTTTGGGGAGGTGTGGGGCATTTGGGAAGGGGGGGGTTGCAGGGGATTTCTTCCCAAAAACATCTGGAGAAGCAATCTGGTGTAAATAAACAGGGAGCGACTCATTGCCTACCCAATAAATAACAAAAGGGGGAAAAAGAATAGTTTCAATGTGCAGGTTTCTGTGGGCTCCTACCAGGCCCGGAATTAGACCAGTGTTTAACATGCAGGCTTCACTCTGGGAAAACTGAGATCTGTGGTTTCACACCACGGTTTTGCGTGGACACATGCATGCATGTGCGTGCGAGCATTTGTGTTGGCATGTTCGTCTTCCCCTGAAAACGAAAAAAGACAGTTTGAGAACTTCTCATCAATTTTGTTGCTGTGTTTGTACAAAAATATATCAGCTAATTTAACGGAATTCTGTCTAGATCCCAGTCAGTTTGGCACGGATTTGCCTGTCTGTCTTCAGCATGTCTGTAAATGTCAGTGTGTGTGTGTGTGTGTGTGAGCACGTCTTTATAGTGGGCTGTCGTTTGCCCTGGCTGCGGTCTGCTCTCTGGCAAACATGTATGCGAATACATTAGTGAGTGACTTATGGAGTATGTTTGTATATGTGTATCTGACTTTATTTGCATGTGGTTGTGTTCTGGTGTGACCACACTGTGAGTGAACCTGCCTATGTGTGTGTGTTGGTATACCTGATTAAGTATGTTATTGCGTGTGCCTGTTTGTGTGTGCATGTGTGTGTGTGCATGTGCGTGTGTGTGCGTGCTGATAGTCTGACTGAGAACGCATGTGACTACTCTTGTGATTGGTGAGAATGTGGCGGTACGTGAGTACGGCTGTGTGTGGGTGTGTTTGCGTGCGTGTGTGTGCGTGCATGCATGAGTGTGACAGTTTGTGTGTATACAGTAGTGCTCTTGTCCAGCATCATTCCTTTCCCATGTGATGTCCACTTGGCTACTTCTCCCAGTCCATGGAGAATTTAGTGTTTTTTTTTTAATCTGTCCCTAAAAGAAGCTGGCTTGCTGGATGTGTATGGGACTGCAGTATGTTTGAACACAAATAGACATGTAATCGTTATATCATAAAACAGGGGGCTTCTTTCCACTTCTCTGGGGGCTTCAGTTTTCTGGCTTTCATATATTTGTTTATTTTTGTATCTTTGACTGCTTGTATTGTTGGTTTTGGCTGTTTTTGTAAGTACAAAAATGTCTATAACTAGTGTGTCAAGCTTGTACATATTTGATGTAATACCACTGTGGATTGACAGCTTAATCTCTGATACTTGTTTCTTCTTCCTGATATCTGTCCAGTTTATTGCTGAATTTTTGCTGCATCACTGAAATCAAAATTTAAAATCTGCTCCAAAATCCCACCACAGTTTGTATTAACACTCCATCCTTTCACCTACTTATTTTCTTGTGAAACAGAATTATGGAAATCATACTTTCAAAATTCACTCTGGTAAGGTCTGGCGAAGCTAAACATTTGTTAGAAGGTTTGTAATATTATTGTAGCCTTTGATTTTAAAAATGTAATATGAAATTCACTGCAAAACAGTCTGAGGATCTATAACCTCTGGCGTGAATTTTGGTCAATTCATTCGTTTCAAGGTTCTTATATGAAGATTATTGACTTATGAGAAGGTGGTGAAAAAGAGAGACAGGTGAGGGAGGACTAGCAGGTGAGGAAGGGGAGACAGGTAAGGGACAAGTGGCAGGTGAGGCAGGGGAGACAGGTAAGGGACAAGTGGCAGGTGAAGGAGGGGAGACAGGTAAGAAAGAAGTGGCAGGTAAAGGAGGGGAGTCAGGAGAGAGGCAGGTGAGACAGGAAAGAGGCAGGTGAGACAGTTTCTCCCTGATATTAGTTTCTCCACTGTGACCTGTATTCCCTGCATCACCTATACAAGTCTGTGTCCATAGCCCCAGGTTCCATGTCTAGAATGGGTGTCCCAGCCCCCCTCCCCCCGAGTGCTGTCACCTGCCCCACCAGTACACTGTGGCAGATGGCGCTGGCCCAGAGGGGCTCACTCAGCATGCCTCGGCAGCAACCAAGAGCTGTCCTGTAGCACCGCAGGCATTGGGGGTTGTGCTGTGTTTGCGTGCATATGGTGTGTGCGAGTGTGTGTGTGTATGTGTGAGTGTGTGTGTGTGTTTGAACATTGAGGGGGTGCTCACACTACCTTCAGCCCTCATCAGTCACGGCCTTAACGCTAATGAGAAGCTGGGAGACAGCAGAGGAAAGGGCTGGGAGGTGGCACACTCCATTAGCAATAATGATTGGGCGGTGGGCGGAAGTGAAGACGACACTGATGTGACACCGAGCCACGCCAGGCTGGCAGGGGCACTGAAAAGGTGCAGCTGCACAAGCAGTGTGCAGCAGGGGATTCTGGGAAATGGAATGTTAGAGAACAAGGTTACTGAAAAACCAAAGTGAAGTATAAGCAGCATCATTACACCTTATGGGCTGTCCCAAGACCACCTGCCTGTGGGGTACAGGCCTGCACCAGTCCTGGGTAAAGACAAGTAAACCAATGGGGCTGATTACTCCAAGTGGGAGGGCAACCAGCTGTAATGCTATGGTCAAACCACTTGACCGATGCCCTCTACAGACTGTGGCAGATACAACATCGTAGTCTCTAGGACCTCGTCACTCCAGCCACTTTCCCCAGGCACAGAGAGAGCAAGACCAGAAGCCCCTTCAGAGGAGACAGGCATTTTGGGGGGGGGGGGGTCAATCCCCCACCCCCAGCTGCTTGCACTCGGTCAGTGTCTCTGACCAGCCAAGCAGTGTGGAGCAGGTCCAGGATCCTGAGGACGTTGAGGGGGGGGTTCCAACTTATGAATTGTGGATGAAACATGAGAGAGGCCAAGCTGAGGTCACCTGGAGATGGCGTACACCATCAATATTACATTAACCTTTTACTTGTACCACGCAGTGGTGACGGACCCTCATGTACGTGCTCTGTCTTTTCTCTAGTATTTCTAACAATGAAGGTTTCTGTCCGCAGCACTGAGTGGCACTGCTGTTCTGGAGCTCCAAGCATCCGATTCTTCGCACAATGAGGAGGAGCAGGACGTTTTCGTTAACAAATCATTCTACACATAAAAAAGTTTGGTACAATCAGTGAGAAATCTGGCTGAAGTTACCATCCCTTTCTTTAATTTCTGTGAACGACTTTTTGAAAAAAGTACTGATTCTGTGGCGTGCACACTTACACATCTCATTGAAATGTTATGTATTTAAATAGTTTATAAATATTAAATCAAATGCACACAAACCCAATACACAAGTAAATGTATGGAGAATCATATTACTGACGGAAATTCGTGTGGTAAAGTCATATTTAAAAACACATTAAAAACTCCTAATAAACTATGTACATAGGAAATTAAAAGCACCCCCATATTTAAAAAGTGTTTTACCTTGCTATATTCTTAAATGTTTACAAACGTACTCAAGTCATAATTTTATCTGTCCAGAAACATAGCAGAGGCCAGCCTACAGCCCAGTATACCACAATGTACTAAGTGTATCAGTTATAGAAGTAGGAATATACTAATTCTCGGCTGTATTCGCCAGAAGTCCCAGCTGGGGATTTTTTGTAGCTGACTTCTCGTTGCGTTAGCAGCCCCGACTTTTCTTACCTGTCAGGTAACACCATTATCTCTAAGGCCTCCTGTCGTGACACGGACACCGTTACTCAACGGGCCAACTGAAAACCAGTGCATAAACAAATTAACGAAATACGAATAAATAAAGCCGTAATGTTTTCGTGATTTTTAATTTTTTCAGCATTATGTTGCGAAACACTAACAAAAATAAAAATACGTTGCGTTCGCAATTTCCTACCTATTAATGTGTTTATTATATATTTTGTATTTAGCCAAAATGTTACTAACCAAGAAAACTTAATAGCAGAAGTAAAACTACTTTATAATTAAGACTATCTTCTCCGAGATCGACTGACATCGCTTTCAACACGCGTTATGCCAGACCAGTGTAGACAGTTGTAATTTTCCCCATTTTCTTTTTGCATACGAACAAAAAAGTAAAATTAGTGCGTCGATTATTTAAAAATACATATTAATTTTAAATAAGTAATATTTATAACAGCAGATATAATATATATACAGTAAATACATATTTGAATGTCATACTTCAAATATTTTTATTTTGCACTTTCCGCTTTCTCTAACATTATATATTGTATTTTGTGCTGGGGGTGGGTGGGTCAAGGTTAAATAAGTTATTTTAAAGTGTCTTTGCCCTATCTAGTGGTCGACCGTGGCATTACAGTGTCACTTTTGCTGCGGACAAAGACCCCTGTACTATTTGTACCGCACCTCGAAAGGTCGAACAATATTACTTAATTTCAAATAATTTTGCAATAGCCTACGTGTCATATATGCTCTGTCTCAGTTTGAAAATGGGTCGTGTAAACCAGGAGATGAAATCCGCTGTCTAAATTGTATGAGACTGTAACAAAAACTCTCAAGAGTTTTCGTTCCTGTTGTAACTTAAATATCAACAGATTCTGCAAATTGCACATTCTGATTACTTTAACCGTTACATCATTAACGTGTTGCTAGGTTTCAAGGTAAGCGTGCCTAATGTGATTAATATGGATCGTGAACGATCGCAGCAGTTAAGCAATTCTACTTGAAGATTTTAAACAATTGTAGAAAGTTAAAACTTTAATTTTACTTTGCACATTCTATGTTTTGTGATACTTTTTATTGCTTAAATTTAAATGCTCAGTTGCAAAAATGCATTTCAGCGAAAGCCGCGCAGTGACGGTCGCGGAAAGTCGCGAGCTGACGGCACTATACGGGCCTTCTCGTTCTTTCGCAGTGTCCTGTCTCGCGTGCCTCCGGTTTGTCTCTCGCGTGCTCACTGCTGATGTCTGTTCGGGTTAATAGCGTCATCGCAATACCCCGAGGAGATACCGTGACATATACAAGTTCTTATGCACATTTTTAAACAGTAAATAATGCAGACCACCGCGTTTAAATATGATGCACTGCAGGTTAGGAGACGCGTAAGAAGGGTGAGGGGACAAGGCCGAATTTGCGCAATATATTCGGAGGGATTTATCATACTGTACTCCGCATAACTGTAAGGTTCAGTCCCCCGGGAAAGAGAAGCGTCGTCACCGACTTCTAGATGTACAGCATTGAAATGTCGCACGTGGGGGTCAGATCTGCGTGCAATTGTAGTGCAAGAGCCCATGTAGAAGGAAGCATTTCAGAAATTAGAACTTTTGTTTTGTTCTTTACATTATTTGGTTTGTTTGCTCGTAAAATATTGTTTATTTAAATATCAAGAACATAAGAAAATTACATTCAGATAGATTTGAGTAAGGACTTGCTCTGCTACTTTATTTGGTCGAAAAATTGCATCAGGATCATGTCATCTTATGAGAAGCATTTATTTTTGTTCTTTGTATATGAAGATAATTTACACCAAATGAAAGACAAGTGCGTGATCCTTTCAGAAAATGTCGAATTCTACATTATCAGAGTGCCCGTTTGTAAAACCGTGTTACGAGAATAAAATTTAGTAACCAGCACTGTCACTTACGTACGTGGCAGCTCCTACAAAACTTGTGATTTCATTAATTGTGTGTGTGTGTGTGTGTGTTTACTGAAGAGTGCTTCTGCCTGTTTTGGATTCAATACGCACTACGTTTTACCAGTGGCGCATTATAAGGAAATGTAATGCAGTCAAAGCTATTGAAAACTCGTGAAGTAAACATTAAATTTGCTCAGAATTGTTTTAATATTGCATGTAATAATCACGATACTCTGGCAACTGTGGATAAAAGGTTTCTGATATTTTTTAATTACGATGTGTATGTTTAATGATAGTGTTGTGGCCAAAACGTTGAAAAGTTTGCTGATGCAGAATTAAGTTAATATTATATGAAACATTATATTTTGTTTCTACTTGAGATAGAGACTTGACAAGAGTTGTCCTGATTTGATCTCATAAATGTCGTGAATTTGCATGACCTGAAACGTTTAATGCTCTGAGCAGCAGTGGATTACGGGAGAAGATAATTCATTTTTTGCACTTGCCAGTCTTAGATGCAGTGCTGTGAAATCAGAAACAGGGACGGATTGGTACTTAAAAACAGCCCTGTTTGAGCAAGCCCAGCATAACGGGCACATGTCACCTAACTCAGTAGGTCTGTCAGCCGTTCACACACAAGGTCAGCAGGCAGCTGCTGTGGCATTTAACAAAATGTCCTGATTACCAGTCTGCCTATGATGAGAAACCCTGCATCTGCCAGCTCAGTGTAGGCCTGTGAGTGACATGTCATTTATGTCTAATAATAGAATGGCGACTCATGATGTTTTCCATCAACCACTTTACAGCTACTAGCAAGCTTTAGCTGTCCTTTCATATGAGTGACAACTGTAATGTCATTAGCGGGGCTGGCTCATACTGGTAAATCAGTATGTTTGAAAGTATTATGTGTTGAGTCTAAAAGCAATGTAGCACCAATGCCTTTGCTTTGTGTCCTGTTTAGGGTGTACTTCACAGATCGACTCCATTAGTTCGTAGTACACCTAATAATTAAAAACCTCTACTTCTCAGCAACAGCTAAGAGTGGTTTGAAACTTGCCAGCTCCCTATTAATTAAAACATACATCTTTTAATATGGAGTAAGTCTCTTCTGGCAGGCCTTCAACCAGAGGTGCTCTCCAAGTATCGCGCTCTCTACAACGCCATGTTAGAGCAGAGAGGTGCTCGTGCCGGCTTGGGCCTGGAGGAAGACCAGTGGACCAGGGTTCAGCCCAAGGGCTTGCATCATCGGCTGCAGGACCTGAACTGGCAATGCATTCACTGCAAGTCAGGGATTTCCTGCAAAGACACAAGCTCACCAGGTACCCAGGCTGCCTCAGACCCGTCCAGACGATGAGACCATAGAATAGATGTTTTAGGACTGTGGGTACGTAAAATAAATTTATAATTTATCAAGTGGCATTTGTGAAGATGCTTCGTCAGTGTCATAAGGTTTACTTACGGTAGATAAAATGAATGAAAACCTTTGTCAAAAAAACTGATGATGCAAAACAAGTGCAAGCTGATGATCTCAGGTATGATTATGGCCCAGCCGAGTAGACAAGGGTTGTGTATGCTGCCTCTCTGAGTGTGTTCTCCTGTTTTGCGACATCATTATTGTTATACATATTCAGGAATCCATCCTGTTTAGTTTTAAAAGTGTGTCAATGTGAAAGAAACCTTTGAAGTATAATTCAACATATAAATTGACCACGTTTAACGTTATCCGTATGTTCAAAAATACCATAATATGTATAGTTACTTTATGATCCGGCCTTTTCACCTTGAATTTTCCAGTAGTCCGAAAAATGGATAGGTTGCGCCATCTAGTGGGCGCTTACTAAAAAAAGTTTATTTTAGTAAGTTGCAACTGATACAGCGACCTATTGAAATGTTATCATATGAATCAATGTTAAAAAGATAAATTGCGAAAAGTATATCTTAATTAATTGTTATTACACTATATAAGACTGCGATTTAAGTTGGCAATATATAATTAGCATAGCGGCGATATTTCCAGTAAAACTTTACGTTGATTTCTCGTTGGACAGTATTTTAATAAAAAAAAAAACGCCAAGTAAATGATGAATTATGTTTGCACGTACCAAATTTGGGAAAACATAATGTTTTGGGCAGTACCGCTTGTTCTCTGATTTGTGGAAAGTACATAAAGAGATTTTTTTTCCAAAGGAAATTAAAACCATTTTAGGTGACTGAAAACTGTTAATCTTTCCACACAAAAATTGCTGCGAACGCTAATTAATGAAATAACAGCTGGCGTATACGAGAAGACAGCGGTGCGTTATGTTCCATTACACTTGCAGTTCCACATCTGTATCCACTAGGTGGCGATACCGTTTCACAATATTGTACAACATATTCCATTGGCTGTGGTGGGTTGGCGCTCTGCCCGGGGTGTCCCCTTCCCTGCGCCCTGTGCCTCGTGGGATGGGCTCCAGACTTCCCACTGCCCTGAACTGGGTAAGCAGTATAGAGAATGGATGGATGGATGTTCATTTGGTTCTTAGGGAGGAATCCAGTTGGTTGTTGTTGTTCAGTCGTTTAGTTGTACCCGACTCTTCGTGACTCCGTGGACCACAGCACGCCAGGCCTTCCTGTCCTCTCCACTGTCTGCTGGAGTTTACTCAAATTCATGTCCACTGCATCATTGATGAGGTTCAACCATCCCATCTTCTGCCGTCCCCTTCTCTTTTTGCCTTCAATCTTTTCCAGCGTCAGGATCCAATTGAACACCACTTTCTAGTTATTAGAATTAATAAATAGGGGGAAACATTATTTAAAGCAGTCTTTATTTATTTAAACCCTAAAATGTGAAGGACAGAAAGCCCACGGGTATTGAACTGACATGTTAATTGTAATATATAACTGTTTCAGTATAATTGTGTGTCTTCCAGTCTATACGTTCTCTGGGGGATGATGCTGGGATTATACTTAATTATACATGTAAAGACTACAAATTTTATGGAACTGCACTGTAGATCTATGTGACAAATAATTGTAGGCACAAGCAGACGGATTTACAGTTACATGTCTGTCCATATTCTGTGACTGGTTTTCCTATTACAATCGCATTCATCCGGGAAACTTTCAAAAAGCAATATGATGTAAATCATGCAACGCGATAAACAAAGCGGAGAGCTTCAGTCCCTCTTCCTCTTACCCCGGATACTTGTGTGCTATAATACTTTCACGTTTTAGTTGTTCCTGTATTATGTACATTGTGGTAAAATACATGCATAGAGTTTTTTTTGGCACGAAGTTAGTGGCGCTCGTTATCGCAACATTACGGGAAGATCCAATAGGCTTTATCTCCTGTTGGGAAAAAAGTTTTCTCATCGACTGGTTTTTAAAACGACGCGCAAGAAAGACAGAATGGCATGGATAAAAGTGTCCGTTACTTTTGTTTTAATGTTTGCTGCAATAACGTCGAATGCCGATGCTCGGTTTGACAACGAAATTGTGACAATAAGAGCAGTGACTTTTGAACAAGTCACAAATGTTAATCAGACCACCGTTCCAACACATGCACCTTATAACAACAGCACCGTAAACGAAATGCCCCCTTCTTCGCGATCAAATGCATCGGTTTCTCCTAAACCCAGGACGACAACTACCGAAGCCGCGAAAACCGAGAAGGGCTGGAGCAAGGATGTGGAAGATGAACCAGACAAACTAGGTGAGGATTTTCACATTTTTAATTCTGTTTCCTTAATTATGTATATAAAATAACATTGTAATCAATCAGTGATTTCTTCATGTATTGTAATTCTTTGTCAATTTAAAAAATAGTTATATGTTTATTAAATTAAGTAACCTGTTGCGTGCTGTAAAAAACTGCTCCACGTATTTTTTTTATTTATTATTATTATTTTTTTAATTTATTCATTTATTTATTTGTTAATTAATTAATTTATTTATTTAATCGATGTATGCAGGTGTTTGTGCAAACTGCGGCTCGGATTTTCATTTGATTGGCTACACAATCGCGCGTGTAAAGACAGCTGGACAACCTTTGAAAGTTACATTTTTTTGCAACTAGTGCTTTTGGTTTGTTTTGCACTGAGCTGACAAAACGCATGTGGTACTTGACACAGCCCAGCGTGTAGAATTTGCCTTTAAGTCGCTGTAGATTTTGGCACATGCGATGTTTGAAGAGGGAGAATTCTTTGGATCCTAGCCAGAACTTCATGTATGGTGAATAGCATTACTTTTGGCATTGCCTTTTGCATGTCATACAACGTATAACAGCGACCACATTCACACATGTACTGTAATAAAATCACCAAGATATTTTCCTTTTAACTCTGGTTTTTTAATTATACAAGTTATAATTATATACATATTACATTTTTATTGGTAGTTCGATGGTTTGGATATGGAAGTATGGATTCAGACTTTTTCGCGTTATTACTAATGTATCTTTTGTTAAAAGTTAGTTGCAGTAAAACTGCGACTTTTTCCCAAAGGTTGCTGCTGATATTGAACAATTTTCGAGTACGTCAAATCAGTTTAAAATGACGTCACATCGCAACTCGTGTCAAGTTGCCAAATTGTGTTTGTGCATGGTCTGCTCTGAGTGAATCATTCGAAGAGTTATTAACCGCAATAATGTTGCATTTATCTTTCATTATACACTTCAGACCAGAGGTCTCCAACCTTTCTTGTACCACGGACTGGTTTAATCTAAAACAATTTTCCACGGACCGGCGCGTACATACTCAAGCATAGTAAACACAACTCACCATAACTCAGAATCAGTGGGGGCAACCATACCCCTGCAGACTTAGGGAGTCAATAAAATGGAAATAAGATTTTAAAATATGTATATTTTTTATGCTTTTGTGTGGCCCGGTGCCAAAGGATCCGCGGCCCGGTGGTTGGGGACCACTGCTGTAGACCAGTACAGGACAGCTGAATCATCATAAGGTCACATTCTCTGCACATATTACAAAGGAGCCTTTGTATAGCCTACTCCATCCTTCAGCGAAAAACAGTAAAAACTTTATAAATACATAGTTCTGTAATTTAAATGAGTGGCCCGAAATGTACAGACATGTATAGCTTCGATGGAACCATGCGTATGTAAATGAATTCTGCGTTTTAGAGTTTATAAGGAATATAACCTAAACCTGATCGAGTGTGATGGAATACGGTACAGCCACTCTGAATTAATACTGAATTAATCCAGTGTTTCGCCATGCATGCATCGCTGACGTGGCCACTTCAAATAGATTTTGTCAGTAAACCAGCTTTTCTATTTGCTTCTACATATTGCATCAACTTAAGTAGAATCGGTGCTGAACATGTGAATGCTATCGTGACATCAACCTTTATGGGAAATACGTTCGCGCGTGTAAGAGATTGTGGTCCCCCTAGTGGCCGCTGGTGTACTTACACCTTCCACAGGGATGATGAGAAGCGGTTATTGTCCTCTGCTCTTCTGTACACTTGATTTGTTTGCTTCTCGTAGCCATATTAAGACGGGGGTCTTCCAGGAGTGTTAAGGTAGTTAGGAAGCCGAAAATTGCAAGGAGAAAACGAGAGGTTCTACCGAAGAAGACGAAGATCTTTAAAACAACCAAGCAAAACATTTCGAAACCTGTTATATATGGCCAGTCCATGAAACCAATGACACGTATGTATGCAAAGTAGACATTGTATATACAGTATATTAACGTATTGAGATGAATGGAGTTTGCTTATTCTTAATAACGTATTGAAATTAAATTATGTTGTATATACAATTTGTCTGAATAAGGCCATATTTTCTCATTTTTTACTAAATGTCTTTGCTTAACAAGTGTGCTTGTCTGGTTTAATCACTTACCAAAAGGGTTCCCTCATATAAAAGCAGACCCGTTTTGAAAAATTCAGACTGCTATGCTGTTGCAATACCCTCAAAAAAAAAAATTCCAGTAAGTCTTGTTCTAAAAGGCTCACAGAATCCTTTAGGAACCATTGTGATGCTCATAGACAGGACAAAGTTAATGTCGTCTGGTCTTCTCTGATTATACTCTGAAAGTTCATATATCTGTACACTTCGTTTGTTTGCTTCTCATAGCCGTATTAAGAGAGTCGTCTCCCAGGAGTGTTAAGGTAGTTCAGAAGCTGAAAATTTCAATGAGAACGCCAGAAGTTCTACCGAAGAAGACGAAGATCTTTAAAACAACCAAGCAAAACATTTCGAAACCTGTTATATATGGCCAGTCCATGAAACCAATGACACGTATGTATGCAAAGTAGACATTGTATATACAGTATATTAACTTATATACAATTTGTCTAAATAAAGCCAAATTTTCTTCTTTTTTTACTAAATGTCTGCTTAACGTGTGCTCGTCTGGTTTAATCACTTACCATGAAGGCTCCCTCATCCAAATCCAGACTGCTATGCTGTTGCATTACCTTAAAAAAAACATTTCCAGTAAAAGTTCTGTTCTGAAAAAGGCTCACAGAATCTTTTAGGAACGGTTGTCATGGTTACTAAACAGGACAAAGTCATTAACCTGGGAATCAATCAACCAGCCAATAGAAACTGGATTGAATCTGATGTTGTTGCCGACATCCCTGGATGTTTAGTCAGTTGTGCATTTGTGGCCCCACACTGAGTTCGTCTGTGGCTTCCCCAGAGTGCTGTTCACTACCTGTAAATAGTCCTTTTTTGGTATTTAAACTACAGGCCATTTATAGCTAGAGAACATATCACAGAAATATCTGCATTGAAGTGTTAACCATGTAGCTCATTAGCCAAATTAAAAATGCGAATGTTCACCAGATTAGCAGAAGCAAACCAGATGGTCTCTTCTCAATACCTGCAAGGATGCTGCACAGTGTCTATCAGAGGGTGATGTGGGGACACTCGAGGGGGGGGGGCACAGCTTCAGAGCAGCTGGCACACAGATGTGAAATGTGGAGAAATGTCCTCTTTTGTTACTGTGGTTAATTGATCCTACAGTGAGCTTCTGTCTTCACTGTGTATTTCTTAATTTGGCACAAGATGATTTGTTGTGCTTTAAATCTAGATTTCTTTAATCTAGGGATCTAATTTGGATAGCTATTTTTGCTCCATTTTGATACTAGCCAAAAGTTTGGACATGCCTCGTCAGGAAGATGTTTTTATTTTTTTTTTTTCCACAATTTTGTTCCTTTCTGAATCACAGTTAAAGCATTAAAGCTATAACACATGGAACTGCAGAGTAATTGACAGAAAGTGTTAGGGAAAAAAAAAAAAACCATCTTATATTTAAAATGCATGTTTAAAAATAGACACTTTTTCCTTGATTACAGCTTTGCAAACTCTTGGCATTCATTCAAGAATTTTCATTAAATGTTCACCTGGGATGCCTTCAACTTTGTTCAGTCTTCAGTGAGTTCCCCCATATGCTTAACACTTGGTTGTTTTTCTTTCACTCTCCAGTCCAGTTTAAACAGCATTCAATTGGGTGTCCAAATTTCTGGGCATGTTGTGAGGGACCTGGACTCTATACAGTGTACACACAGTACATACCAGTCTACATGTAGCAATAGACAGGGTATACAAATACGCAGATTTGTTCCGATGACCCCATCGTAACTGGAAAATATAGTAAATTGAGTCAAAATAAATAAACGCCAGAAAAATATATGCGCATCGAGACAACTGAACTGTGTTGATCGCTGGCAACAGTGAGGCATCTCACAAGGACGAGAGTGAGGCATCTCATAAGGACGAGAGTGAGGCATCTCACAAGGCGGATCCCAACATATTGTAGAGCATACACTGCTACGTTTGCCTGCTGCTTGAAACTTTAAATATATTTACTATTTTGTTGTATCGCTATTGTCATTATAAGATTTTTAAAAATCTTAAGTCGAACCATCTTAACTGGGAGACCATCTGTACTTCTTCCATGCTGTTCTGAAATCTTCCACTTCTGCACTGTGGATTCCTGCGGTAAGACATCCACGGTGTTTTGTGACCAGCGGTTCTGTAGATGCCTGATTCAGGCCAGTGGTCTGTGCATGAAACTAAATACGCTTTCACTCTGCTAAAAGAAACATACAGTATACCATATTAAAGTGGGTTATATCAGTTGCAAACAAAGCTGCTTTCTATAAGTTTGGCAATTTGCAGGTTAGACCGTGTTTTCTGTTCGAGCAACGTTGGCAGCGCTGACCTGCTGCCCTGCAGATTTCAAAGGCAAATTTAGAAATGGGGCCTCCACAAGGAGCAAGACACCGGCGGTGTTCAGGCAGGAGGAAAACAGGCATGGGAATGCATTTGAAAGTCAGTGAACTGGACTGAACCCACCCTGGCAGTACTGAGCAGCCGTCAGCCCTCTTGCCTCTCTGATATGACTATTAAACCAGTTCGCTACGCTGATCTTCATCAGAGACAGGCCCACTGTCCAAGCGTATGAGATACCTTCAGCGTGTCCGCTTTCCAAATAACCCGTTCATTAGTGCTACACGTTACCCTGCGCAGCATTTTTAAGGTACGCAATTTCACAGTAACTTCAAGTTAAACATAGAAGCAAAGTTGTCTTAACATAGAACTTACTTCCACGAGATATGCTTCCTCAGCTGTGTTAATGAGGTGTTTTCCCGAGGTTAAGTACAATTCCTTGTGCTTAACAGATGCTGACCCGTGTTCCTCAGTCATTCATCACTTCTGCTTCAAGCTCTGTAATGCCTTTTGTCCTTATGTTCCACTACCTGTGCTTATCACCTCTCTTTCTTGTTATTTTTATAATGTTTTACATTTTGATATATTGTCTTTGAATGTCTGTGTGTGTGCCGGAGTTAGAGAGAGGTGAGAGGGAGACATTTCGGTGCTGTAGTGTCCACACACTAAACTTTCTTCATCTGTTATTTTAAGCATGACCTCCTTACTTTCTTTCCCCCAGAATGCCCTCCTCTGGGTCTGGAGTCTCTGCGGGTTGAAGACACTCAGCTCCGGGCCTCCTCCTTCCAGCGGCATGGACTTGGCCCACACAGAGGACGCCTCAATATCCAGGTGGACATCTCCTGCTGTCTGATCTCCACGCTCTCCCTGTAACTTTCCATGGTGCTTTTGGTACCTCGGACCATTTCCCATAAGCACCACAATGTGTTTTTTGCAGTATTGTTTGGGAATTCCAGTGCTTGTGTTTCTATGTCGTTGTTTGTGCTTCAAGTCTGTAAGCTGTTGTCCTGGGTGTTGCAGTCTGGCACTGAGGATGGAGACATCTACGACGGAGCGTGGTGTGCCAGGTATGAAGACCAGAACCAATGGCTGGAGGTGGACGCCCGGAGGCCCACCCTCTTCACAGGGGTCATCATGCAAGGACGTAACTCCATTTGGAGGTTGGTCCTTACAATACCTGCCAGGTCCCATCCTGTTCATCATGTGAGAGGCTTATATTTTTCAAAGGCACATTGTGTAGCTCCATAACTTACAGTTCTGCTTTGGCCACAGAGGGAGGAAGGTCCTTTGCTCTGTTACAAAGGCTCTGAGCTGCAAAGAGTTTGTGTGTCCTGCTTTAAAATGTCTTATTCTTTCTTCATTAAGCTCCTCATCCTGAGTAAGTGGTTGTGTTCCTGTCAGCTTATGAGTCACCCAGGCTCAGTCTATGGGGAAGGAAATAAGATCCAGGAGAGCATTTTGTGATCTGGAATAGCTTTATTTTTACCATCAAGATTACTTTTCTTCTTGCTAATATGAAAATCTTTGGTCATCTCTCTCTCTCTCTCTCTCTCTCTCTCTCTCTCTCTCTCTCTCTCTCCCCTCCGTCGCCTGTTCGGCCGGTCTCGCTCTCGGGGGGGGGGGGGGGGGGGGGGGGGGGGGGGGGGGGGGGGGGGGGGGG
>JABJVR010048507.1:0-24253 GCA_025773905.1 Chitala chitala
GAGAGATTACAACTAAAAGGTTACAACAGCCAACAGTCAGCAGGACGTGTCCAGGCCCTTTGGGTGACTTCAGCACATCTGCGGCCACAGGACGTCACTAGTCTCTCACACTGCTCTGGTGTGTTTTGGTCCACTCTTCTTCCAGTCTCTTCCTCAGTTCAGTGACTGTAGTGGGTTTCTTGGCCATAACGTTGTCACTAAGGATTTTCCAGAGGTTTTCTATTGTGTTAAGATCAGGACTCTTGGCTGGCCATTGCACTATTTCAATGTTTTCAGCTTCAAGGAACTGCTTTACCCGTTCTGCTGTGTGACAGGGGGCAGTGTCATGAAAATTGCTGGCAGACTGGGTGATGTGAACGCAGGGAAGGAACCGCATGTTGTCGATGAAATGGTCTCAAACATTTGCACTCACTCTGCCATGTAGCTGTAGAAGAGGCCCAACTCCTGCTGCTGTGGACGACCAGCCTTCTTGGGGGACTTGAATGAGTTTGTGGCATTGTAAAGATTCAATATTCTAGAAATCACCGATCTGGAATGACCAGCTTCTCTTGCTATAGCTGAAAGGGTCATCCCTTTGGCCTTCAACTGGACAACCACCTGCCGGAGGGTTTCAGTCACTTTAGAACAGCTCACCACCTCGCAACGTCAGTGAAAACTGGAAAGTTAGGCTGCTAGTTAAATAGGGTTTTGTCAGATAACTAAAGAAATTAGCACCAGGTGCCAGATTAACACCAATAACTGGGAGGTATCTGAAAGTGTTCTCCAATTTTGATCAGTGTTCTTTTTCAAAACTCATTGAAGATTTCTATCCTGTGCTTCAAAATATATGTAACTCATGAAATATGCTTTAAAAAACTTCTCTTTCACTCCTGTTTAGATAATTTCAAATAGGACTAAGCAGTGACCTTGAAATTGTAGGTTATTCTCTAATTTTGATCTCCACTGTTTATTTTTTTACACTGGATAGTGACAAGAAGAGAAAGCAGAAAAATCTGTGGGATAGTGGGTTTAAACAGCACAATTCTTTTGTGGTTCTTGCATAGCAGTTAGGATTGCTCTAAAGAGTGTCATGTGTTTCTGTAATGTTTAGTCCTTGGTATCACTAATTGTTATGTCAATATTACAGCCTATCACCCACTTTTCTCCTGCTCTTAATTGATAAATAATGCCTGTAAACCAGTTAACTCACGTCTGCGTTCATTACATGGCATGTTAATTTCTTTTACCTTATCCCACACTGCACCGGCCTGCATCATACTGAAACTGAAGACTTCCCCTTCTGTGGCCTGAACCGTGATCTACAGCATGTGTGCAACACAACACAATGGGGGAACTCGTGCAATGACCCAGAAGAGCACTTTTGTGTGGTTTAAGAAGGTCAAAACTAGTTGTCATCTTTGAATTAGTAGAGTACTGAGTAGTTTAAAGGGCAGAAACGGTTGTGATGTTGGTATTGGGAAACGTGCTCGCAGTTCATTAACATCTGGGTATACGGTGACAACTAAGGAGATTGCTGGGTGATTGCAACAGCAACACGGCTGTTTGTCACACACTCGTAATTCTTGCCACATGCCTTTCTATATATTTCAGATCTTTACATCATCCTCCATGCTGTTTTGTGTTTGTATCTCAGCAGCACACAACCCCACTCAGAGATGGTGCTGTGAACACAGATGTGCCTATACAACAGCAAGCAGAAACTCAGGGGTACCGTGGACAGGCCTGGCTGCTTTACAGACTGGGGAGCTGACAGGAAAGGGTCTTGTTTGGTTTTAGTTAAGGCGAATGAAACATGTGAAACCCCACAAGTTTGGGCACCACACGTGTAGAAACTCCTGAGCCCAGGGGGAGGTAAGTGTCATTGCAGCTTTTCATGCTGCCGGCGATTGCATTGTGGTCTCCAGCCTTTGCCAGGGAGATAACAGCCCACTTCCTCCTCTGGACCACATGACATGCCTTTTTGATGTGATGCTTTAAACTCGCAATTGGGAAAAAAGGAAAAAGTCCTAGAAATTTAACTTCAGTCATGTGCTTGAATAATTTCTTGCACCAGCCATGGAAATGTGTTTACAAATTCTTGGAAATTTACTCAACAAATGCAATTTTTTATACAGTAATAGTATTGTCTAATTTGACAGGATCCTCAGTAGAAAATGGAAAATGAACTTGTAGAGAAATATAAAATGCCTTTATTACCAGCTGATGAAAACCAAACACCCTCTTCACACCCCCTCTGTTGTACTATGAAGTGTTAATCACATGAATTGAATGAATGTTAAATGTTACATATGGTAGACCTAATATACTTACTTAGTTATACATTTACATTAATTCTATATGTAAAGCACTTCTATTTTGTCACAAAATCATGACCAGTTTTCATAACCAAAAGAATACTGGAGCCATTCTCTTTGTTAAATTTGCAGAGGGAGCTGCTGCAGTTCTGCAGTTTAGCAGCAGAAATATTACTCAACCATCTCCTTTTCACCTTTATTTGTACTACAGGTGAGTCAGAAAACCTGTCTCAAACATGTCTGAAAAGAGCAGCTGAAACTGAGGGGGTTTTTTTACCAGGTAAAAGTTGAGCCATCTGTCACATGGACCTTTGTGTTGTATTTGTACCAAAAGCAGAACATGTCAAAGTAATGTGCGAAATTCTAACTGCCACTGGGCACCCTGTGAATAACATATGAGAAAATGCATAGCAGCGTTGTACAGTAAGACCTGTTAGAAACGTAAATACCATCCTACTATGTATTATTCAATTTATGTCACCCTTGTCTTCTGAAATGTGTTCTTCTCTTCACACGAGATTGAGTACACAGCATTGCAAGCCTAAATGTAATATGGCTGATGTTGTGAACATTTCTGAGGTCCTGTTTACACAAGTATACATTTTAGGTAAAAAGGCCCAGTAAAATGGGAAATATATTACGATGCTGTTTTTGTTCAACTAAACGAAGGCCTTTAAGTTGTATTGCCGCTCCTTTGAATAAAACATTGAAATTAAGGCAGAGAGTTTGTGTAAGAATTGTATATATACACAAGACTAAAATGTTAGTTTTCAATAAACCCTAGCATGCACTGTGTTAAATCCAAGATGAATCTTTTGAATTATGCAAACATGTTGCAAAGCTTTGGAATAGCCCTTTATTTTACATTTAGCAACTGGCACTTATTACAATCCTGGATAAAATTAAAACTTACAGTAGATGTAGAAATTCCTAAAACTTTGTTTGGTACTGATTCATCTTTTCCTGCTTAACACCAGTGTTATCAATAGTTTCCATTAGTGTTAGATTCTGATAAAAAAAAAAAATTAAGTGACATCATATCTTTGTAAGCAATTTTGCATCTGACTCAACAGCAAATACTCAAAAATTTAAACTTTTGTTTAATAACACAAAACTTATTAAAGTGCATCTTAAATGAGTGGTCTTCTATCCATTAGGAATATAAGGAAGTCTGTTAGATGTCATAATGACTAATTACAAATTTAGCCAGTAACAGGAAAAAAAATTATAATACAAATGTCATGGCACTGTGTGTGTGTGTTTGTGTTTGTGTTTGTGTTTGTTTGTCAGAATGACACAGCAAGCTCAGTCCGGGGGGTTGTTGGAACCATTTACAAACAAAATGTCTTCGGGATTTTGTTGTCTGGAGGGGGGCTGTACAGACCGTTTTTGTTGAAAATAACAGGTACATGCACACTTTGAACCTATTGTGAACACTTTATGGTTAGTACATGTGATGGGCGTCCACAAACTAGGCCAGCTGGCCACTCTGGCATTCGACAGAAAGTCCAGATTAACAGTCCACCTGTGACTGACTCTGGGGAGAGGTTTATATTGATGGTTTTAGAACTTGTATTTTTCATTTCCATTTGTTTGGAAAATGTATTCTAAAGAAATAAAATGTTGCTCATCTAAAACTAAAAATAAAAATTATAGGTGGCACAGTGGTGTGGTGGTTAGCACTGTTGCCTTGCACCTCCAGGCCCAGGGTTTGACTCTTGCCTCAGGTTTGTGTGTGTGGAGTTTGCTTGTTTTCCCTGTGCCTGGTGGGTTTTCTCTGGGTTCTCCAGTTTCCTCCCGCAGTCCAAAGACATGCAGATTAGGTTGGTTGGCATATTCAAATTGCCCTTACTGTGTACTCTGTGGTGGGTTGGCACCCTGTTCAGGGTGTCCCCTGCCTTGTGCCTCCTGGGATGGGCTTCATCCTTCCTGTGATCCTGATTTGGATAAGTGGGATGGATGGATAAAATTAGCTTTTTTTAAAGTAACACTAAAAAGTATTTTTCAGAAAAATGTATTTTTTATTTTGTAGGAAAATGTAAAGTTTTGGAAAATGTGTCTACAGTTACATACAGTAACATAATGAAAATACTGTCCCCTGTTACTTTAATTTGTAAAATAATACTGTGAGGATAACAATGAGAGTAAACAGTTAAGGCAAGCCTTTCAAACAGTTTGTCATTATTTATGAAGCTAACCCACTGATTACATTCTTGTCTGACAAAAACAAAATCTGAAACAAACTAAATGTTTCTTCACCTTGGATTAGACAGGCAGACAAGACCATGTCTTGATTTCAGAGAAATACCCAGGGATTCCTTAAATGAACAGACCACATTTCCTTTTTTTCATCATGGAGGATGAAAGCACTTGAACTTTGGTTTAATTCAGTAGTACTCTAAAACAGAAACAAAGTCCATCCTGGAAAAACTAAACTTGCCACCAATATGTTGCATCTTTACAGCATCTGAACTGAAGATTTGGTTTGTTCCCTTTACTGATACAAAAAAATGAACATTTAAATAAAAAAAGAAATGCCCAAAACAGTTGTTTTAGTGTTTTATATTGTATTCAGAATTAATTCAATACAGGTATCCCCTTGTCATATATCTCTGTGACAGTTTCAGTGGATATAGCAATGTGTTTGCTAGAGACCTAACATCAGTCAGAGTGAATGGCCTATACATATCTCAGCTTTGCTTGTAATTTATAGCATTCATTAAGAACAGCAAGTAAAATAAGACAGTTTGTTTCATGAAGTATATTGACTACTATTTTTTACTTTTTGTTGATTCAAAATTTTGCTAGTGTCAAAATTTATATTAGCAAATCCATCCACTCTCCTTTTTGCTTCTAACAACTTACCTTCAGTGACAAACGTGCTTAGCATGCTAAAGAGGTTATAAACTACGGTTTTCTTATATAATGTTTAGAAATGGGAGTGCCATAAAAACAGCCCTTAGAGGCAGTACACAAAATAAACCTGTGGATGTTATGGTGCGTGTGACAGGTTGGATGAGCACACCAGATATTTAATACTAAAGGTCAACTGTTTTGGCAGCACATGATTTGAGTACTACGTCTCTGTGGTGGGAGCCATGTGGGTATTCCAGCATCTTATAGAAAGACTTCATGGCTTTTGTGATGTGGTTCAAAACATGAACACAGTATATAACGAGACAGATACAAGAAAAATCCAAGGGGAGAACCCTGTGCAGGTGGGACAATCACAGGTTATTCAGCTACAATATTTCCATCTGTCATGAGATATCTGTTACCCCCCCCCCCCAGAAAAAATCTGTTGCTAGAGCTCCAAATGGGACTTCAAAAAAAGTCTTGTTTCCTTCCAAACACAGGCCGTATGTTTCATGTTATATGCAGAAATAATTCTCATTTATAAAGTTTTAACAAATCTATGCCCATGTATCTTCAGCGATAAACACAGAAGCCAGGAGGGATTGAAGCTCAGAACACTATATTTATTACTGAACACAAAAATTTCATCAAGAAATCATGTTCTAAAAACGAAGCTTGTTACTCCAGGCAAATCAGATCGGAGGTCTGTGAAGTGAGTCTGAGATGAAGAAAAACACAGGGCAGGGATATGTTGGGTAAATGGAAACAGGGAAAAAAATAGCTGAAATTAAAAAAAAAAACACCACAGATCAAGTTAAAGATACAAAGACGAGGGTAAAAAAATAAATGCTCAGAATCATGCTGCTGGCACCTTCCAGGGACGCGTACAGAGCCAATACTGATATACAGGGCAAAGAAACATTCAAGGACAGCATGCAACAGGTGTGTTCAATACTTAGGTGAGTGTGATCTGGACCTGGTTAAACACAATTTAAACATGATCACTCTTTATGCTCACATGGCTATGTTAGGGACATCATAGCTTTTCACATCCATGTATCTTCTTATCCTCCCAGGTCTGTGTGAACCTAAATGTCTTTCATTTGTTATTTTTGAAGCATTTGCTTCATTTTTCTAAACAGGTTGTTCGACATGCACCCAAAGGGGAGCTCACCCCAGGCAGCACAACCCAGAGTGCTCGGAGGACACCTCCACAGATGCAGGAAGAACATGTACAGTGACTGGAGCTTTTCGAAGCTTGTGTGGCACACCGGTGTACTGCTCAGCAAACCACTGTGCCAGACCAAGGTGAAATTCAAATCACTGGTCTTGTCCTATCTTTTTTCTTCCATCTCCAGGGCTGACAGACACCTGATGATGCTTAGGCACCTGTAGGTATGGTGTCAAATGCCTTTAGGTGATCATTAGGTCCCAGTAATGCTCCTGCATTTGCTGAAAGCTTACTCTGATTCTATGAAATATGAAGTAAATTTGGAGCCCCTCATTATGTTTGAGAACAACAAGAAAATCTAGCACCTTAATTTTAAGTAGACTTTTCATTTTACAGTATTTACCCAGCATGTGTTCTTACAAGGACAGTAAACCTGGCCAAGGGATTCACAGCAGTAAAGGACAGTGGCACAGCAACATCAGCACCGATCACGTTTTCAATAGCATCTTACATGTTGGAACACATCATCTGTCAGGACTGGTGTAAGTTCAAAAAATTAGGGTGCATGAGAAAAGACTAAATGAATCAGTGATCATCATGTATATTTGGTACTGAGTACGCCAGTAGAGGGCAAAGGATAAAGGCATTTCTTAGGAATGTACATCATTTTGCATTAATCACCATGTCGGTCTGAGAGATTTGATGGTGCCCAAAAGACAGTGAGACCCTGTGCTTTTTATCTTGTTGGTAGGACTCAGCAAGCCTGTTTCTGTCCATTCTGGTGCCCTAGACAAGACACTCATTGCCGCCCCCTGGACAGCATACTGAGTCTGTTTTCAAAGTTTCATTTCCGTGGAGGTTTCCAGTGAATGTCTTATTGACTGAACACATTTGATTTCCCAAGTTGGTCTAGGGGGGAGGTGTTGTCCATTTGGTGCCCCTCTGTCAAATGGTGCCAAGCGGCCAATGCCTAAAAACAGCCATGGGACTATAAAGCAGAACACAATAATACCTGCAATTGCAATACACTGACTACATAGCTTGAATGTAAGACGTTATTAAATTAAGAGATGTTAACGGGAAATCCATGAATGGAAATGTTCCTTGTAAACAATAAACAACTGAGCTCCTACGGGGCATATATGTTTAACACCACAGCTGCTAAATGAGAAGTGGAAATTATCTCACTTCAAACATTATTGCCCTCTGGCGGGTTAATGAAATATTTACAAAGAAAGACTTGATGAAACGTTTATAAACAGCTCTTACAATGTTTTTTTTTTTTTCTTGTAGGTCGTTACTTTTTTCCGTTGCGTTGATTAATGTTACTTATTTGGGATTTCTTGTATTTTTATAAACTCAGTAAGACGTCTTTGTTGTTATTTGTTTTTTATTGTTTATGATGATTACTGTTACCCACTGAATTAATGAAGATTAATATAAGTATTATGCATTGCGCTATGAATTATTATTATTTGTCTCAGTAATATTTTCCGCTGCTTTATTATCACAGGCTTTGAAGAAAAAAAATCTGTACTATTTGGTGTTATTTATAACGTAGGTCAACTCAAACTATATTTGAGTTAAATTTACCCAAGGCGTAGATTGATATTAAATTCTTATTATTTGCATTTAAGGCCATCCATGATCTGGCACCGACTTACCTCTCCGAACTTCTACACACCACATTCAGAACAGATCCCCAAACTGCTATTTGTCCTCATAACCAGTTGTAAAGGCTGAGTTTTCAGCCACAGCACCTAAACTATGGAACTCACTATCTTTTGCTACCTACTAACTTCTTAGTTTAAAACTAAAATCAAGAACTATCTATTCACCCGGCTTTCAACACGCAGTAGAGGATTGCCGTTCCTATTGTTAACGTCGCCTATATGTTATTTGTAGATATTACAATGTGATGTTTGTTATACTTGTGACTTTGTGTTTCGCTGTACTTGTAAATCCTTGTAAAGCGCTTCTGTCAGCCTCCGTTGGTGTAAGTGCTATATACAAATAAATTAAGTCAATATGACTAGAACGGAGTTGGTTCGGAGGTCAAGCGACAGAAGTGTATTATGTGAGTACATATATAGGAGCAAGAGTGCCACCAAGGGGTGACCACAGCCCTTTTCGTTTATTTTTCCAAGAAGTTAATTTCCATCCCCTGGAACACAGTAACGAAATTTTTGTCTGCACATCTCCCGGAAGGCAATTTCTAAATGTCAGCCCCCTAGGATGCTATCACATCCCACAAAATAAATAAATAAATCCCTTTAAAATCCAAGATTAACTGTACCAGTTATGAGACAAAATTGGTTAAAACTAGTCAATGCTGTGATAAAATTTTACTTGGTAAAATCTCCTGCAATAAGACAATATGCAAAATAATCTTATTCAGTTGTAGTTTGTTATCATTCAGTAAGTCGGTTTATTCTTGGAATAATATTTTTGTCAAAATATTAGAAGATTACACTTGCTGATATTTTCTGCGAACGTCTTCAGATTAGCGGACCGGACTCTTCCAGAGTGTTCACATTTGTAAAGCTGTGGACCGGAGGTGGGGGGAATCAAATGCTATGGGGGGGGGGCTGCCCCCACGGTCTGATTGCAAACTCTTCTGTTGAGATCATACGCCACAGTACAACGTAAGGCAAGGCAAGGTAAAATTTATTTATATAGCACCTTTCTTTCACAAGGCAATTCAAAGTGCTTTACATAAAAGAAAAACATCAATACAGAATAAATATATACTAAAAAGAAAAATAAAATAAAAGCATATTAAAATAAAACCATAACAAAATTAATAAATAAAGATTTTAACGGAAAAAATACGTATAAAACAACAATAAAAATATATAAACAAAAAAAATTTAAGGAAATTTAAATAAGAACTTTCAGTCATAGGCTTTAGACTTTAGAGAATCAGTAAGCCTAGAGTCTAAAAAAACGTAAGATATCTCACTCCTACACAGAGAAGAAAGCTTGTTATGATACACACTATAAAACACTATTACAACAATTTCAATAATTTCCGGAATGTTAACTGTGGATGTACAATATTACATCTCATTTTGTTTAACCAATTAAGAATTGTGACAAGTTCGACTTTTTGCCGCCAGAGGGAGACAGAGCAGGCAAAAGGCGTTTGATGTTTACAAAATTTAATATCAGGGAAGAAGACACTGAAGATCATTTGGAGCATAACAACACCCATACAATAAAATATTACACATGAAACTGGCATAGGTCACATGTATTGTGTATCTGGTTCCTATACAGACAACTTTGATGGGGCTTTCCTTTAGAGTCCCTGCTTTGCCAGACCTTTGCTTAATAAATGCATTCTGCTGTTGCTTTACTGTTTTTAATTTGGTAATGGTACTAATAAATACAGCAAAAAAACAACTTTATCAGAACATTCCAAAACAATGAGTCTCCACAAAGAATTATCATTTCCACATTAAAGAATACCAACAATCTTTGTTGGCATATCTTTAGAAGTAATTTCAAAGTATTCAGACATTGCCGGGATATCTTCAGTGATCGGCTGCATGTATTTATACTCATACCTTCATAAGAGATTCAGATAATCTTATTTATAACAAGTTCTATTGTTGTCCCATGGCAGCACATGCACAATAGCAGTGGAAAGCTCGCACCCTGGGCTGATCCAGCAGAAAATGCACTGTGTATCCTTTCCATCCTTTTCACCTGCTGAAACCTGTATTACCTTGATCAGCCATGGCGGAAGATGTAATTATACCTGTGAGGACACAGGCTCAGCAGCTTTCACATTAGCTCCAGATTTATCACAGTTCTAACTCTGTTGTGTTGCTTCAGCATTTCTCTGTTCTGTCTCTATTAATCTATTTATGCTGCTTGTGTGAAATATAAATGGAGAATTTCCTAGCTAAATGTTTTTTTTTCTTTTCCTTTTAACATTTGTTGTCTTTTTTCTCATTATTATTAGGTTGCGCTAGTTGTTGTACCACACACACACATAGCAGGCCTGTGACATTCTAAAAGTTGCTTGTACGTTTATAAGTGTACTGGTCATATTAGATGTAAGGGATATCACATGTCACATGTACCAGTACTCATTTATTGCATGCCGTGACATATCATCTGACTTCTAACACAGAAAATGCTGCTGGTGTGCATAATGACACAAAGTCTGAAGGGGATGTCGTGGCAGACATAACAGTGCCCAATGTTTTATTTAAACGTTGACAAGTTGTCCTGGAATGAATCCTATATCTAAATGTGTACTAAGTCCTCTTTGATTTCCTCCTGGGGAAAATCCCATTTCAGCAATGCGTTCAGGCTATTAAATTTAGTCGATCAAAGCGGTCACTCTGACATTGATTCTGATCAACACATCAATATGCTCTAACTGGGGTAAGAAGGGAAATGAAGATTGGTAGCATGTTTCTACATTGACCATCACTCTATAGCATTACCAATTACCTATTGCACGAACTTAAACGGGAATGTTTAACTGCTGAATGCATGACTAATTAACACTGCTCCAAACTGCAAAGCAACTCTGATGAATGTATTATCTGCCTGCAGCTGGTTAACTTTCTGTAACAGGCAGCTGGGGAATAATACTGTATAAGGGTCCAACATTTATTCAGTAATCAGTGCAAAACACCACTGTCTACTACTCAGGTGATGCCTCGTGTAACAGGGGCAGCTCTGCCAGGTTTTAAACCCATGCAGCCAAAACCCACAAAGATTTAGCAGACAAGTGAAATAGCCCAATGAGCTAAAGATATAACTTAAAACCTTTTGTAACCTCCATGATACACTTGCATTATCATGTTATACTACACATGGTGGCATAGGCACAGGTTGTTAATTATGGTAGAAATTTGTTTTAATCTGTACAAAAAAACAAATCTCATCTATCTTAAAGTAGTTTGAAAAATAAAGTGCACCATATATTCTATAGTTCATTGTAACACTGGCTGCTGATGCTGCTGTAAATGCCTTTGCGCTTTTTATGTTTGCCAGATAAAATCTATACATCTGCACCGACTCATCCATACTATTGTCCTTCCCACACATCCTCTTTGGGATGGGGACCAACTGAGCTGGATGCCGCATTCATGCCACAAATCCTACTGTGACATTGTGGACAAGGCCTCTGCTCAGGAGGACCT
The DNA here is from genome assembly GCA_025773905.1 of Chitala chitala. Lineage (NCBI taxonomy): Eukaryota > Metazoa > Chordata > Actinopteri > Osteoglossiformes > Notopteridae > Chitala > Chitala chitala. The sequence goes on from JABJVR010048507.1 coordinate 11,487, forward strand.
GCAGAGCCACAGAGATCTGGATGGACAAGTGGCATATGAAAGGACTTGATTATAACCTATAATTAAATTAATAATCACATACATACACACCCTTGCCTTTTCACACTTACTTATGCCCAAGGCGGTGGGCCTAGGTCCTCCAAAAGTTTAATTATTATTATTAATAAACATATATTATTATATGTTATTCTTGTTCTTCTTATTATTATTATTGTTATTGTTGTTGTTATTTTTCTACTTATCTTTCTGTTATTTGGTACAGGTATAATTAAAACAGTTGAATGAATTTTCTACAAACTACATTTATGTTCAGGGTGTTAGGGCAACGATGTTCTGTAAGCGTCTGTATAAACATAAACTCAGAAGGATTTAAATTTATGTAAAAAAGAAAAAAAAACTCGCTTACGTTTTTAGGAAATTGACACTATAGAACCCGATATACAATGCAATATTATTATTTTCATTTAAGTCAAAATTGAAAAATAAACATGTAATTGAAATTATAATTTTAAATTTAGGTGTATGTAGTTTTCAGTCCATGGTTTCACCATAAAAAACAACGAATTACTTGATATTGATTCCAGCATCTGATACTATCTATTGATACAATGGAATTTCAACTTAGTTTAAATGAATTTCAGGATGGCAGTTTTACAAGTTTAAAGGCCTAAATTATTAACCAGTTTGCCAAGTCAACACATTTGTAAACTGGTGCATCTACTGGCGATTACCTTCATCTGTCCAAAGGCTCTTCAGGACGCAGTTTTACGATATTTTACTTATTTGCGTTAGAAAAAAAATCACACGATTTATAAGACCATATTTCCCGGTATATCTGTACATTTATTATGAATCACAGTTTCATTATGAAAATGTTCGCTTTATGTTTAACAGGTGTGAGCGTGATTTACTTTTACTAAAACGTTAATTTAGTAAACAAACGCTTATTTACCTATACAAACATATTTGTTTAGAGTACATGTGCGGTCACATTGCAGGGACATCCGGCAGCACCGCCCTCGTGTTTGCGGCTCTCACTTGCGCCGAATGAAGCGCTCTGCGCTTTTTAATGAAGCGCCAGGGCCGCGCGTGCGCAGTACGGAGCCACTCTCTGATGGCTGCCGAGCGGACACGCTGGAAGCTCTACTGCCAGTCTTCTCTTTGGAATTCGTGTTAAATCGGAAACCGTTAACTAGAACACACCCCAATTAAAATGATCCATTTCCGCCCGGACAAGGTTTGCGAAACCGAGACAAACGAAGTGAAGTGAGTCCCGATCATGTGAGTATGTTTGTTGTTTTTGCGAAGCGACGGTGGCCGAAGCGAGCGGGGCTAGTATAGACGGGCTCGCCGAGCTGCCGTATTGTTCGCCTGGCCGGATGGCCACAGCGAGAGGAAAGGCGTGGGTTACTCTAGTTCATCTGAGCATCTGTGGGAGCACAGGTGGCTAGAACTGTCCCCAAGGTACATTTATGGGCCCTATATATTTTAAAAACGCTTACTTGCTTTTAAATGTATGTTGTCTTGTTGGATGTACATCCAGTTACAAATTGTGTTAAGATGACCTGCGTTAGGCTGTTCTCTGATATCGGGTTAACTAAAATTACTTTATAAAGATGCTTTTCTATGTATGTATTAGTTTATCGGGTATGTGTGTATATATTTATGTTTTAAATAAAACGGCAGATTTAGATCTAAGATAGGTGGGGGAATACCGGTTGCTTAAATGTTGTGCTCTGTTGGTTCATTTTACCATTAGTAGTTTTGGTTTAATGTTGATACCAGAGCTGCTATGCTACTAAGCTTGTGTTAAAAACAAAAAACGAGTTACATTCATAATGCAAAAAGGTGTGTGGTGGAGGTTTTGTTGCGGACGTGTGCTGGATGCCCAGGGTAGATAATGTACTTAGAGTAACACGAGCGTCAATGAATTTGCAATGAGCGCGAGGTTACTGCAGTTCATCCCGCGTGAGTGACACGCGCTCGGGCTTTGCAGAGCGCACCCGATTAAAGAACTAGCGAACCTTTGCGACCCCCTGTTACTGAGGAATGCCCTTTAAACACGTGATTCGGTTACGTAATGGCTTTCCTGAAAGCGATGAATACAATATACAATTCAAGATCCTGTCTTGTGTTACCACATGTCTTGTTTTGGAAAATTGTGAGACCTGCAGTAAAGTTATCTATTTGTACTTTTGTTGGTGATGCACGACAGAGATGGTAGATGTCCGGATTTTATAATGAATGAGAAGATTGGGTGAAGTGCTATAATTGCATTTTTTTAAGTATTTTTGACCTAAGCATTATTTTGGCAAAGTGATCGGATACTGATAACAGTAATTTCATAATACTGTTTAAATGTTGGACCTTGCTCTAAATAAACTGCATCATTGGGTGTAAAGGTTTGGCTTTATTATAGAGTTTATTGTTTATTTCAGGGGTTTGTTAGTGGAAGTTGATTAAAGAAAAAAAAATTATATCGTTATGTTGGGTATGGTTTCCAAAACCATACAAATATTAGTAACACTACCATTGTTATTGTGAGTGATAAGCACATGGTGGTTTGCCAAAAATTGTTTATAACGCGTGAAATATAGAAAACAATAGGCATTTTGCTTTGTTTGAGATGATGTCCGCTGGAATGTTTGCTAACTTTTTTTATCAGCTATTTGTGTAAAAGAACACTGCTGTCTACAGAAGTAGGTTAATTTGGTTATCGTGGGAACTTGTTAATGGCTGAAGGACCTAACTTTAGCCAGCCTTATTTGCCTGTGTTGTTTTTTTTTTATTGTTGAGCATAAATTCTGGCCCAGTTCTGTGTAGAAATAAACAGCGGTGTTTGTTTTTGGCAGGTGTGCAGCGAGCGTTGCGACCCGTTTTCGCGCTGCCTGGTGAATGCTCAGTTCGGTTTCGCCACTGGAGACCGTGTGGCTCAGCTAACTTGATTGTTGCCGTGTCAACACCGACAGGTGATAAGCACAGCCTTTGTCTGACAGCCTCGCGATGTGCAGGGTTGCTGGCAGACTTGGGCCAAACGTGTGGAGGAATTTACACTTTTTACTGGATGTGGATGGGGGGATCCCCACCCCCCCATTTGTTTCTGTGTACTTTTCTCCTCTTTCAGGCTTTAGTACCTACTTCAGTACTTGGCCTCAGTTGTTTGCCTTCTGTTGGCTTTTCTATGCAAACATTCTTCTGTCTCACACCTGCGGGCACACACACATACGTGTGTTCTTGCACCACCTCTGCACCTGTTTTAAGTGCACGCTCTGCATGTGTCTGAACTTTCCTCAGCTGTCTTCTTTTCCAGCAGTCTCTTCTCTCCAGTGTTGTGAGTGTGCCCATGCTAAATTTTCATCTGACAATCCAGTAATCCCTGTTTCTTTTCCTCTATTCCCCCCCCCCTTCTTATTACTTTGGATCTCGGTCCCTCTTGTTCCGGCTCAGCACCATCTGATTGTCTCAGAGACGGTCGCCATGCCGCTGAAAGAGAGGCTGGAGGCCGTGCTGAACGTGGGCCTGCGTGTGCCCAGCATCATGCTGCTGGAGGTTCTCTACCGCTGGGACGTCAGCTCCTTCTTCCAGAAGATCCAGAGGAGCAGCCTCAACAACAACCCCCTGTTCCAATACAAGTACCTGGCGCTGTACCTGCACTACGTTGGTGAGTGTCTGCTGCCAGCTCCCGTTGCACGCACGCTTTATCTGCTACGATGTTTATGAGCGATAACTTCTCCGCTCGAATTGCGAAAAGTACGCTTGCGGGCCCTCGAGGTGCAATGTCGACAGCGTGTCGGCGCCTGTTTTCGAAACGTTATTCGGTGGTGAAATTCAAAAAGCGATCCTGCAGTATGACATGTACGCCTGTGGCTCAGCTGTAGTGCTTGTGAAACATTGTCAATATATTGATTGGGGGGTTTTCCTCTTTGTAATTTCCAATAAATTTGGAGTCTTGGTCATTATTCTTTTTTTCTGTGGTACAGTGGCTCAGTCTGAGAAGTTTCTTTAAAGTGTGATTGCCGTCTCCCCTCAAAAAACATACTGAGGTAATAAAAATGGGAGAAGGTACATGGCAGGTGTTGTGTGCAGGAGGGCTGTTGCTGTCATGTGACTATAGAGCGGTGATGTCGCCCATTATTGCTGAATGTTCGGTGGAGTCACGGGCCTAGCGTGTATCGTGTTCCTGTGCGGCTGGACAGGCAGGGCTGCGGAGAGATAAGCAGCGGGGAGTAATGATGTGCTCCTATCTCCCCTGGGGAGGTGCTCGACAGACCCTCACGTAAACCTGCGGAGGTTGTCACAGATCACAGGTAGCTCTGCTCAGTTCCCGCATCTCTGACATGAGCCCACAGGTGTCTCCCTCTGGGCCTGTCCCTTTCACCTCCCTCCTGGCCTCTCCCTTTCACCTCCACTTCTTAAAACCAAGGCACAAAGATGTGCTCGTTCCCCTTTCACACGTGACAAACGGGTGCTGTGACCCGGAAAGTTGAAACCCCCCCCCCCCCACACTTTCGGTTGTGCCAATGTGCCAGGGTGCTTCCTCACATCCTCCTTTACATGTTCTTCAGTTGCCGTTTGTCAGCGTCGGGATACGGCGGCGCCCGTCCCGCTTACCGTGTGCATTGAGCGGGACAGCATGGGTGTAGAACTGAAGCGGCAGCTGTATGCTGACTTCCTGTAGTGCAACAGGTTGGACTCCGGACATCAGCTCACCTCATGCACTGAAATCCGTGGCGTTCTGTGGCCAGGTTATCCCACTCTCTGGAAATTACAGTTTGACTTTTACTAGGTAATTGTATAAATGTTAATACTACTTTAATCAAAAATATCCATAATATAATTTCTCCAGTAATTAATTTAGTCAGGTTCAGTACTGCTGTTATTTCCCAGTTGATGCGGTGGGGCCGATGTTTATCTGAGAAGACTACAGGTATATGCCCACATATGGTATATGACTACAGATTATACAGGACGCTGATGCTTACAGCAAATCACCTTTGTGAGTGTCTGCTGTGTGCCCGTTTTACAAATTAATCAAATTTGTCGGTAATTTGTCATTGTCACACTATGTGTTTATTCATGACTGAGGGTTTGGCCACCTTCCTCGCACGTGTTCCTCTGACCACTGGCCTGGTGTCATGTGCAGCTTGACAACAGAGGCAAACAGCAGTGTGCTCGGAGCAGGGGGGTCATTCAGGTGCTCCAAAAATCCTCTGGAATCTGTTTTACAAAGGGCAGCTTTTGCTGAATGTCGGACGTGTCCCAAAACTCTTCCCCACTCAATCCGGTTTTGTTTTTCCGTCTCGCATTTTGAATTGTAGACACTGGGCGAAGAGAAGTAATGCGCTAAATGTACAGCTAGATATATATATTTTTTAAGTAATTATTAGTAATGGGCTAAAAAGCATTCAAAGTGCTGCAAAGGGCGGTCTAACGGCAGATGACTGTGTTTAATGCCAAATGTTTGTGGAAATAAATATTCAGATGATTTGCAGTCTGGCAGGATCGTTATGACGCCACATCAGTGCTTCTCGCTCGCACAGTGGAAAATGAACGCTGAGCGCAGCCTAAAATAAAGATGAGCAGGTTCAAAGTATGACATCCAGTCATAACCGATTGCTGAACCCATTAAAATCAGCAGTTTTCTACATTTCTGTAGATCAATTTTTAATTGAAATTTCTTTGTGTTTTGGACTGCTAATGGCCTTTGGGGTGATGCTTACAGGCAGATACAAACATCATTCTTCAGACTAAAATGTTTGTAACGTCATTGTGTCCGTCGCAGGGCATGATGGTCACCGGGTATGGCGGTGGAGTCGATGCGCATCTTATGAGCCGCATGTGATGAACGCTTGTGGGCTGTCGTGGTTTCTACAACGAGCTGTCTTCCTTGTTGCTTTAAAGTGGCAGGAAACTGCAGTCTGCTTTTTCTTTTGTTAGCGCCGGTTGTGAAACGGAGTTAGTTTATCGGGTCCAACCTGCTGACTTCAGCTTGGGAACTGCTCTCTGTAACAGCGTCGCTGAACAGGGGATTTCCTTCCTCCACACAGTTCTCTGTTTAGACCTGTGAATAAGGTCACTGGAGCGTGTTACAAGCTCTCAGACTATTCACAATGCAGTTGATGTGGAGTATTCAGAGTATTCAGGCTGCATGTATGTTTTATTTTGTGTGAGTGTGTGTGTTGCAGTTCTGCACTTTTTTTGTGAGACACTTGATGAGTCTCTCCTAGTATATCCCATCAAAGATGGCTTTATCAGAAAGGTAGCTTTAAGGAGTGCATTCCAGCTGTGTCCAGTCACTGCCCTTGCATTTCTCAGCACCTGAACTTTGCTTTTGTGTTGGACTGGATGTTTGGGTGGTACACTGGGCCTTGACATTTCTGGTTGTAATCCTAAGCATGCTGGGATATGGAGTCCTTGTTGATTTGCCGCTTCAGGTTGCTGAATGTTTAGTGGTGCTTTTGTTGAAACGGTGTTTGTTTTTATGGTCATTCAAACAGATTCTCGTCTTTGAAATCCTGTTTGCTGTAGCGACATGGCATTTTCTTTTTTTGGGGAAGAAAGCTAGTGCTTTTGGAGAAACAATATTTTGACAGTCTTCCCGGTTGGCTTTCACTGAGGCAGGTTTGTGCATGTCTCCCTTGACTGAATGGACAGCGTTTCCCAGTTGTCTTGGGAAAGCACAGGAGTCCCTCAGGACAATCTGGCATTAGTGGCTGTAGACAGTCGTGTCTTTGCTGACCTGCTAAACTGCTCGCTTTCAAGGCCATGCTTCCTCGAGTGTGTCGATATGAAGGGTGGCACGTATGTTGGCACCGGTGTGGCACAGGCAGCTGAATAGACACCTCAGAGCATACGGTTGACACCAGAGTGGGACAGCCGCTTCTTACATTGTAGATATGAGCATTTGTGCCCATGCCACATCAGTAGAGAAATATGGGTTTGACTTTCGGGACACCTGTACCATACCACTTTGGGCCTTTGTCGGACCTGTTTTGCCTTGTTGCCATAGTGTCAGCCTCTTCTGGCTCGCTGACTGTGACATCCTGGCCTGCGTCGGTTGGCTTAGTCTCCAGCACACACCTCAGCAGATCGTGACGGCGTGCAGAGGCGCTTCGTGAAGCGAACCGTCCTCTGCGGGCTTTTCGCCTCCTTTAGCGTGGCCCGCCCCTCCTTCCAGCATCTCCTCCATAATTAAATGAGATCATGTTCTGCATCCTCCTTCAGCAAGGTGTGTGCAAGGTCATCTTGTGCACGTGTGCCTCGCCTGTGTCTGCCCGCTCTGAGAGAGGGGTCGCCAAAGGGCTCCTTCGCATCACGCAGGGCAGGTCCCCCGTTGTCCGTACGCTTCGTCACGGCTTTTAATCCTGTTATCAAGATCGTTGTCGGTCACTGTTGTTGAGCTATCTGTCAGAGAGCTCATGGCCTGCATACAGAAGGCAGCATCTCAGCCACGGGTCCCAGCATGGTTTTTAATAGGACTTTGGGGATTCTGAGCTGTCAGTGCCATTAAAATAAGATGATGTGGTAGATGTGCCTCTTTTTTTTCTTGTTACAATGCATGGTTAAGCAGGTTAAAAATAAGGCTGTCTGAAGGGATCCCGATTTGCTATTCCTGCATTTAGGTAACACTTGACCCTAGCCTTTAGTCTTTCATCGTTATATGGCTGCAGGGCTTGTTTTACTGCTGCCTTCCTTTGTTGCAGTTAAATTTAGCAGAGGTGAATCGTGAGTCCTTGTGGTCCTGCCGGAGGTGGAGCACGATTAGGCACAGGGCAGGTAGAAGCAGGCTGGAGGAATGGGAGTGGGCCTGTAAATGAACCGCCGATGCGTCTGCTGGCCAGGCCTGCCCCCCCCCCTTCCCCGAGCCTTCTGTGAGATGCTGTGCTCCATCACGTGTGAGCGTGCATGTCTGTGATCATGTGCGAGAAGAGCACAGGGTTACAAGCGGAGCCTCCTCTTTAACGTTCTGGGAACGTGAGATAAGCGTCTCGCAAAGCGGACGCACGGGTGCCACTCATTCCCCGTTTCACCTTAGTGAGAACACGATCTGCCGGATTGTTTTATGGTCTGGACGAATGAGAAAAGCGCATCTGTGCCGTGCCTGCGTTTGGCAGCTTTCAGCGGTTTCTAGTGGATTTTTGAGGGCTGCGTTAGTCACTCCAGGGATCCCTCTGATGGAATCTCTTTATGTAATAAAGAAAAGAGGGTCAGTGGTCTGATGAATCGTCTGTGCTGTTTGTTATTATCATGGGCCTGGATGTGTATGTGGGGCTGTTTTTCCCCACTGTTTCTGTACCTTCCGCAGGTGGGACTGGTGCAGGTGTCACCTGTGCTGTGCTGCGTGGTGATGGTGAAGGAGGCTGGGTTCAGCTGATTAGCGTGTGAATTTGCCCTTCACATCAGTGTCTCCTGTGTGGACCCCCTCTTCCCTGTGCCTGTGTTTTGGACCTGCTTGGCCTGTGGTTTAGCTCTGCCTGCTGGACTCACCTTGATGCTCATGTCCAGCCCTCTTCCTTCTCACTGCGGTTATTCCTGGCTCATCTTCAAGTAGCCCCTTTGAAGTTCCTCTTATGGGATTTCCTGTAACTGGTGCTGAGAAGCATCTAGTCACTTCATTTACATTTGAAACACAAGGGCAAAGCTGATGAGGTGGTAAGATTTGAGTGTTGCGGCCTCGTCATCCCTTTGCTTTTCCTTCATTCACTTCTCGTGTTTCCGTTTTAGAACAGTGAGCTCTGGACAAAATGTGTAGTGCGTAATATGACCCTGTACGTGAATTATGTATGAATGGACTGTGGGTAGTGTCGTCTGTTGACGTTGTGGGTTATTTACAAAGTTAATTTTGTGTTGGGTGGCTGGGTGGATGCTGAGCTGCTTAAGCTGCCTACGTTTGTTCATGTGTTTCTTTAGGATGTGGGCATGGTCAAAAGAAGTGGTCTTGTAGCAAGCGTCTGTCTTCTGTAACGACAGGCGTCCTTTGAGACGGATGGCTGTTTCGGCTAGTGAAGCCATCTGCTATATATAGCTTCACAGGATCCAGCGTACCGGATTAGTCTGTAGCCTGTGAAACTTTAATCACCTGTCTGCGTCACACGGGCGTGCCCGTGGGCCCGAGGGGTGCTATTGAACAGCGTCTTGGGCCGCTGCTGCTGTTTCATCCCAGCAGGGGGGTGAGCGGGTGTACGCATGTTTGGGGGGAGGGTTGAGCAGCTGTGAGCATGATGGCGGGTGAGTGGGTGAGCATATGATGGAGAGATGAATGGGTGTTCACGTGGTGCGAGCATATGAGACGCAAGGTCGGGGGACATCATGAGCAAGATGAGCGTGAGGTTGGGGGGGCCGAGTGAGCAAGATGAGCACACCTAAGCAGGTTTGGTGTTGATGTGGTAACTGGAAGCTCCCTGCCTGTCAGTCAGTCAGTCATCGTCTATACTGCTTAATCCTTCTAAGGGTCACAGGGAAGCCTGGAGCCCATCCCAGGACACACAGGGTGCTAACCCACCACAGGGCACACACACTATCTTGCATGTCTTTGGACTATGAGAGGAAACCAGAGAACTCAGAGAAAACCCACCAAGCCACAGGGAGAACATGCAAACTCCACGCACACAGACCCAAGGCGGGAATCGAACCCCAGGCCAGGAGGTGCAAGGCAACAGTGCTAACCACCACGCCACCGTACCGCTCGCTGCCTGTCACCTGCTGCCATTTTGGTCACAATTACCACCAACCTACAGAGCTCCCTGGTAGGAGGCGCTGGTCAGAGTCTCAGGACAGACTGCTGGAGGCAAGAGCCTCTCCGTTTTCTAAATTTATTCCATTGTCACGCTTTGTGTCAAAGTCAAAATAAGCTTAATTGCACTTGTGCGCTGACATAAAGTATTAATTTAATCAGGTGCTTGACCTTTCAGCTGTGTCCCTGAGAGAGGCTTGGGAGATATCTACTTGTATTTCCACTTACATGGGTCTTATAACACAGAACCCAAGCCAGCAAACAGCTCCATCATCGTGCCTTTCAGCAGCAGTGAGCTGGGTCTTTCCCTGTTCCCCTTCTGAATTTTAACAGAGATTTCTGCATTGGTGCAGTGCAGCATTGTCAGAAGTGAGATTTCATACCTTTTATGTTGGAACACTGAAAGGTATGGTCTTTCAGAATAAAACGGATGAGGTACTTGTGGAAAAAAAAAGTTGTATAGAAATCCTAAAAGTTAAATTTGCTTTTTATGGGAAGATGGTACTCCCAGCGGTGCCTCACTGCAGGGCACTGCTGCACATGTGCCAGTTTAGAATTTGATCAGTGTATTAGATTAAAATGGAAATGAGGGACTTTCACATTGCTGCAAAGAAATGCTGTCGTTTTGGTTTTGCGTTCTGAGCTTGTCTGCGAGAGGCAGCTCACCTGACACCACAGGACAGCTGCGGTTTGTTTGCATTCATGGAAGCCCCGGTGAAAAGCATCTGTTTGTGATAAAGCTGTATATGTACTGGTTAAAAAATGGTATTTTTTATTTAAAATTTTAGTTATTAATTTTTGTTTTAGTCTCTCGGCGTATGTAGAAACTGAGTGGGGGAGGGGGGATTGGCCCATAACACCCTGGAGTCGTGTGTTGAGCCGCACTGTGCCAACAGACTTCCTGACGTTTGCCTTCAGAAATCTTTGTGGCTCGTGACTGGGTGAGTTATGTGGTGAAAAGTCTCGCCCTTCACACGGCTGAAAGCAGTCGCGGGGGTGGGGGGGGAGCGATCCCGCAGACAGGAAACTGCTCGTGCTCTCTGGACCTGCTGTCACCGAGGGACCGAGGGACTGAGGGACTCCCCGTCTCCATGGCCTGGAGGAAACCCTAGATGGGCTGGAGGTTTGGCTCTGGCTGGCCGTGATGGGAGGCCTGTGTTACAGACACTGGCTGAGTAGCTTTTTCCCCTGTTGCTGACAGTTGGTGCTGACTTCACTAAAAGCCCTGCATTAATGTGGCTTTTAATGCCAATTAATAGACTCCCACGGGCCAAGTGGTGGAAACCCAAAATGGCGGCAGACAGGAGAGACTGCCTTTCAGCTAGGCCCAGTGCCTTTCGACACTCTCTGCTGTAGTGACAGTGTGGATTGTCTCAACAAGACTAAATACCTATACTGTACACCAGTGACGTTTGCACTGCAGTGCTGTTGCGTTCTTGATTCTGATTGGTTAAAATGAGTTGGTTGAATTTCTGCTAAAATGTCCAGTTTATATGTGCCATAAGACATCCAGCTAGCACCACTAAAGGTATGTGCTTATTCTGATCTATAGTTCTGAGATCTAGAGATTTTGTAGTTGCGATAAGAATGCTTGAACATATACTGGCAATCAACAGGAACCAAGGTGTTTGACAGATTAATATTGGTGACATTTATGGGCAACTGAAGTTCTGGGCTAAAACGGTGTGCCACACACCTCCTCGTTGTGTGTTATTTTCTATAACCTCACACCACAGAGTGCTCTGTCCCTTGCATATAAAATGCGTGCTTGAAGTTTCAAAAAACAAAACAATGAATTTAATCATCACGCTTTTTAGAAAGAGTTAGACCTACCTTTGTGTGTTTAGCTGACGGGTTTACGCTGGGTGTCCAGACCGCTGCATGTTTTCCTGAGGAAACTGAAGCACTTGTAAGAGTCAGGCAGTAGAAGCTGTTCCTCACATTACTGCTCAGGGCCTGATGCTGAGCTGCGTGTATGACTGACCTCCTCGTCTCTGCTCTGCAGGTTACATCCTCAGCGTGGTTCTCCTCACCCTGCCCCTACAGCAGCTGGTCCAGCTCTACTTGTACGTCCTCACCGCCCTGCTGCTCTTTGCAGGACACCAGATCTCCAGGTAAGGCCTCAGGACATCTGCGGTGCCCCCAACCCCATGTGCTTCGGTCGGAGTTCGCCTTTGGCTTAAAGTGGCCACAGGGCAGGATGGTCCAGAGCAGGTCTGTCGTGTAATGTACACGCGTGTGCAAGACACTTTGGAAACTCAAGGTTCGCTATTAAAGCCGAAACACCTATTATGCAGTAAATACACTAAATAACGTGCTGCTATGTTACAGACTGTTGCAACAAAATCTGTTAATGTTGGAATTTTGTACTTTGTGTGAATTACAAGGTACGTGGAAGTCATTACCTCACAGATTTCAAGTGGTAATGGAGGATTTGAGTTACTAGTGCTCTGTGTTTGTATAGAGACACTCAAAGCACTTTACAATACAGTAGGGACTGTCCTGCACCTCCGGTGTGCAGCACCCACCTGGATGATGCCATGGCAACCACAGTGCACCAGGAAGCTCCCCACACACCATCAAGTTAAAGCTTTAATAGTTCTTTATTTATAATCTTGACGCCAATGCGCAAGTACTATGCTTTAGAAAGTAATTTTTAAAATGACAGTACATTTGCAGTGATATAAGTGTTAACAAGATCGTTCCCATTCTGACCTTTCGGTTACTGCGAAAAACTTCTCCAACTTGGGAAAATGTTATCCCACATATGGTGGACACATAGGCTGGGGGGGGGGGGAGTAAAACCTGCATGTCTGAGGTTTAGTTTTCTGCATGTACACTCACTGGCCACTTTATTAGGTACACATTGCTAATACCGGGTTGGACCCCCTTTTGCCTTCAGAACCGCCTTAATTCTTCATGGCATAGATTCAACAAGGTGTTGGAAGCGTTCCTCTGAGATTTTGGTCCATATTGACATGATAGCATCACGCAGTTGCTGCAGATTTGTCGGCTGCACATCCATGATGCGAAT
>JABJVR010048508.1:0-24253 GCA_025773905.1 Chitala chitala
CCCCCCCCCCCCCACCCAACACCCCCCCCCCCGCGCCCGGCCGCCCCGGGCCCCCCGCGCCCCCCCCCGGCGTGGGGGTCGGCAGATGCTCAACATACATACATGTACAGTACGGGGAGTGGAAATGGAGCATGACTGAGTCAGAGGGAGAAAGAAGGGATAAAGAGGATGGGGGAGGGCGTTTGTAGGAGTGGGCTGCGTGTACTTAACGTGAAATGTGGGGGGTGGTGGAGATACTCCTCTCTGCTTCTGTGTGCTTTACTACGGACATGAGGATCTTTTACTGAACTACACAGGCCATTACACAGTCTGAGGTGATTTTATAAGAATGTTTGTCACACCAAAGAGATGCATGCAGACAGAAGGCAGAGGACAAGCTTGGCTTTATACTGCAACAAGTACGTTTTAAATAATAAAAAACATCTGAAGTCATGTCATTTACATATTATTTAAAAAAAAAAAAAAAAAAACTAAATGCACGCCTAGACCAATAATCTATTGCCAGGTTCATCATTACTGTATGCAGAGGCTATGTTAAAAATTCACACGACATTCTTATAAGTACATTTAAAAATTTTTTTAAATTTTTATGGTTTGGTATCTCAGCACAAGCATTTACAGATGGGCTTTTAACTGAGTCGGGCACAAACTGGACACTATAAAAAGGCACATGCAGTGATGCCGGTCTTGGCCGACTGACCCCTGACCTGCTGCCATAAATAGTGAGGCAGCAGCCACTTCCTGAAACACTGTGTTTGCCATCCAGACAGGTTTGCTTCAAGGAGCGAGCCGAGCGGATCCTCAGCACATAGTGATAAGCGTCTCATTTGCCATGTGTCACAGGTAGAAGGTGTACACACACACACACACACACACACACACACACACACACACACGAATGGCTACCGTGATGGGGAAGGACACAGGTCTGGGGAAAGGGAGGCGAGGGAACTGCAAGTTAGGGAGAGCCGCAGGACACTAAAACTGTAATGTTCGATGCGACCTCAGCAAGGTCGACAGGTGTGAACAACACAGAGGGGAAAAGCAGCTAAAAACTCCCAACAGGTGAAGCCCTGACACGACAGCAGAGAACTTATCCTCTCTGATTCGGATCCGAGATCGGACTCATTCGAGCCGCCCGCATTCGGGAATAAAAAGATGCGAGGTAAAAAGGAGGAGCGTTTCATTCGGGGTTTATTTTTTTGCAACTTAAGTTAACTTAACACACGGATTGCTGCTGTTCATCCATCTTACCTACGCTGTTACTTTGCGGGGTGAACTCAGGGACATGACATAACACAGAACGTGCCAAAAAGTGTCTTAGAATACCATGATGCGAATTCAGATCAACTTACATTAAAAGCCTCCATCCACCAAAATAAATGAATATTGCACTTTGACCTCCTCCTTTAGATGGCTGGAGGCCATTTCAGCTTCTGTTGTATGATAGGCTTCAAGTGTCAATATGAGCACAAGACAGGTAATGTGCCCGTAACCCCAAGATGTGGAGAGTACAGGACTGTGGTGGATGCAGCCCTCACAGCTGAATCAGATGATCACAGTAAGTGTATGTAGTCAGCTATTAGCCAACTGACTACATATAATAGCTCATGCATGTTGTGGATGCCAGGTCTCAGATGACTCTTATAGCTGTAGTCAATGGCAGACAGAAGTAGTCCAGAGTTTCAGCTGGGCCTGGGAATCGGCCACGACCTGTCATTTAAGTGCCCAAGTCAACTTCAATTTAAAATCAATTCAATTTTTTTATTCAGTTTAATTTTGCTAAAATGTTTTTTTTAAGAACAATTCATGTAGATTAATGTAAAACATTAAAAAGCTCAATGTTAAAAAAAAATTAAATTCAACAGCAAACAAAATAGCGTACTGCAGAAATTGTATAATGTCCATTACCATGAAAACTGGAAAAAAACATTGTTAGGTTTTTCTCCTTAACATCTTCAAACAAGGCCTGAAATTTAGTTTTGAAAATTAGGGGGAATTCCTCCCTTACTGGCCTGACATGGGAGATTTATAAATTTTGGGGGAGTGGTATTATTTTAATCTACTGGTTTGAACACTTCACATTAAAACCCTCTGTTTAAATTAAATTCAATTTTATTACGTTTTAAAATTAACATTAAATGATGGTCCCCAAAATGCGTAGTAGAGTAGTATGATGGGGTGACTATAGTATTAACAATATATAATATTACACTTTTCAGGATCTCACTACATAAAATTAACCTGTTTCATTGTAATTTGTATGAAAATGGGGGAGGGAACAAAAATTATTTACCCTTAAACGTAATTTTAATCATCACTTCATTACCTCAATAAATTACATATGACCAGTAACCTCAGAAATGAACCTAGTTCCTAGGATTAGTTTATTATATTATTACATTTTCATGAGAAAAACTTGATGTTTACATTCTTGCTCTGTATTATAAAGTGTGCCACCATTCTTGTAATATTAAAAAAGTGTTCATTTTGTATCTTTAAAACTAATATTTTGGTGTATTTTACTGTAACTCTTTTAATTAAAAAGAATGACATTTCTAAATTGGAGGACAGCCTTTATGTCTTAATGTTCATGCATGTATAATTACACGGATCCATTTATATATAGACACATGCACTGATCGATTATTTGTGATCAGTCGTGTCATAGAGAGAAAAAAAAAATTATAAATTTTTATATGTTTACAAAAGTATCCAGTAGTAATTATATTGTAGATTTGTAAAGACAAAACATGCAGTTAATGTTAGTTTACTGTGTTGATTCTTTGTCAGTAGTTAGTAATCACTGCACGTTTTGTGTGAGCAAAGTCTGGAGTCTCTAGTTTATAATGTAATTTACAGTTTAAAGCTTGGCGTGGCAATATTGGTTATTACGTTAAGACCTTCATAATACCTCATTCTAAATGCAGCTCCAAACGAGCAAATGTAAGCATGATGTCACACCACTTTGCACTATAGGGTGAATGTATAAATCGATAAGGGCTCAATTTTTGTAAATTCGTAAATTAATGCAAGTTGCAATTATTTTCAGACAGTCACCTTCCACCGGTGATGTTAAGCAACAGTAACTAACTAGATTAAATTTACTTTAGCTTAAAAGGGACTTTTAAGTCCCTATAGGTGAGAAAGAAAACAGTGCCACCTATATGATGTGTTTTCCACACTGTGTCTTAATTACAACAAACATTTTCTCAACTTTCTCTTAAATCATCCATGCATTACCCAACCATTTATCCTGTTCAGGCTATCCCTGGCAGCCTAGGGTCCATGGCAAGGGACACCCTAAACAGGGCGCCAACAGTGTGCACGCACTAGGCTGGCCAGTCTACCCGACAGTGTGCGAGGAGACCCACGCAGGCAGAGGTTTTACACACAGAGCCAAGAGTATTCAAACTCACGATCTTGTATGTGAGCAGCAACAGTGCCACCCACTGAGCCACTACGCAGTTAAATGATAAAAATCATAAACAACGACTTTACTACCCACTGGTCAGGCCGTCGGTAATATTGGTTTGTCTGTGTTTCTTGCAGGTGAATGGTGGCATTCTCCTCTGGGTCTAGTGCGCATGTAAAATATCACTGAAAGACTTATAACAGAATAAAAGTACACAGGCCTGTATGTTGGTTATGCTGTACTGCGCAATAAGCTAAACTCAGTTTGTGTCTGCATTAGCTGAACAGTTATGGTCTGGAATACAGCTAGGCAGGAACCAGAAAATGGGTGTGGGAGAATTTACAACTGCCCTAGACACATTCATGTGTGACTGCAACAAAACACCTCCCCCACCCCTCACCTCCATGCAAAACAGCAAAGCCTGTACCCTAGATAACTATTCTTGCTTTATAACTCTTACAGCATGTTATCAGATCTGATCCAGACAGTGAAATTTATCAAACCTGCACAGCCACTGCAAGACAATGCCAAATACTGCTTTGATGGAAAAAGATTCCCACTGTCTTAGTTCTTTTCGTTTTAACCACATTACAGGAGTTACATAAAACTGCATAATCAACTGTAAAAAAAAAAAAATGACAACGCAAGCCCATAAGGTGAAAATGTTATCACGTTTTTAGAAGTTACCTTGAGACCCATTGAAAACAATGGGAATTGCGCACGCACAAACCCACAGAGCTGATCGCTGCAGCTGAGCTCTGGCTCGTTTTTTTCAAAGGCGTTTCTCATGCTAGGAAACGATACTGTTGTCCATCTCTCAAGCGTGGCTTCTTTTTCTTCACATTTATCTCCTCAACAACGGTTAGGACTATACAAGAACATGTATGCAAACCCCCGTTACCATCAGAACAAGGCACAACAGCTTTTAAAATACTCTTCAGTTTTAATCTGGGCATCTTTCACTTCTGTATCTCAAAAAGAAGCATTTTCCCCAAATTTCACTATTTGACATTTACTGCATATTTACAATGTTGCAAATATTGAATATTTACTCACATTAATAATTTTTTTTCTTTCTATACATCTCATCATTATCACAAACAGAACATCACTGATCAGGAAAATGTATAAACTGCAATTTTTCAGTAGAATACTTATTTTCTGTTTTATCCAACATAAGTAAAGTTTAAGATGATTAAGTGCCCTAAATTTTCTGACTGGACCCAAAAACATCAGGGTTAAAACTATGCAATGTTTAAAAAGCACGTAGTGCCAAGACCAGGATTTATAACCACCTGAAGGACAAGCCTTAGCAAAGCACCCTGATATGGGGAAAACTGCCCCCTACTGGCATGCCATGAAGGCAATGCAAACAGCAGCATCCTTACACAGGCTGAGGGAGCCCTACAGAGGTTGCAGAACTGGGCCTGGACCACACACCCATCTAGAAGCTCTCACCACAATGGGTTGCGCTGACCGCTGAAGGTCATGGGCGCAGAACCAAGCGCCACCACAGAACACAGAGCAATCTCATTGTGTTTAGGTCCCTCCACGGAGTCCGACGGGGCACACTCCCCAGTCTCTCTCAATGGGCAGTGCTGAATGAGGCAGACGGATCAGCGTAATGGGACTACAAGGGCCTTTTCACGGGCAGACGCCCACACAAAGGCCAGATGACACACGCGCACACAAAGGCCAGATGACAGGTCCACAGCCGAGTTAACAGTGCAAACAAAGAGGGGTAGCAGAGAAAGCCTGTGTGTGCGCGTCAAACAATGGTTCACACACACAGTTGCTAGACTTCTCTTCCTCTTGTGTGTCTCCATGAGCCTGTCTGTACAACACTAGTGTCCACACACACACACACGACATTTTACATTGTGTAAAAATGTTTCACTGTGCCGTAACTCTGGCTACATAATTGGTTCATGCAGGTAGATACTTATGAAATGACATTTAGATATGAACAGTTAGCAACAGCTGGTGCGCGGCGTACGTGGCGTGTGCGGACCCTGGCATTTCATCTTCAGCAGAATCAACTGCAGAAGAGTTATTTCGATAAAGTGGGTTTATAGCAACGTGCTGACAAACGTTGAACTCCTAAGCTGAACGTCGTGTGAACCTACGAAGCTCTATGGGTGGACAATCCCACCAGAGCAGGAGGGGACTCTGTACCAACATGCTGAAAAAAAAATAATAAAATAAAATAAAATAATGCTCAGAACACCAGGATGTGGCCTCAAGTCTTACACTGTACCTCCATTGCAGTTATTGTCTATACATAGAACAAAAGCAAGACCAGTAACCTCACAGGTCACAATATCAGACAGAATGATCCGGAATGGGATGCCTTTAAACATACTGAATAATATGGGTCCGCCTGTGTTTGTTGTTCAGCTTCTTCTCTCTGTCAGCCCGTGCTGTCAGACGTCTGCTGATAGGGTTGACCATACAGATGAGAGATGTGGTCTGATCCCCACACACACAGTGCCACTGGGCTGCGTGCGTGTCTGTGTGCACACACACATGCGTAATTGGCAATAAAACACCAACCTTAGCCATCTGAGCCTGCACCCCGCTAGCCTTCAGCGCGGTTACCGCCTTCTGCGCCGCCGCCGGGCTGTCGAAATCCACGAAGCCATAGCCTGCAGACACACAACTCGGCGTAAGAGCGTGTTTGGCCCCTGTGAACCCTTTTAGGGCACCTGTGTCAGGTGAGCCCCGCCCCCTTGTGCACCCCTTCTCTACATAACCAGGCTGGAGCGCAATAACAGGTGTGTAGAAGCCTGGTGCACAGAAAACAGGTCTTCATGTGGATGATTCCACACACTCGCAGTCAGAGTAAGAGCATCACGCAGACTTCCTTCTGCAAGGAATGCAATATTTGAAGTGTCGCATGGTCTACTCCATGCAAAAACATCGACACACACACACACACACACACACACACACACACACACACACACACACACACACACACACCTCACCTTTGCACTTGTTGGTGGTTTTGTCCAGGATGGCCTTCGTGGAAACTATTTTTCCATACCTGGAACACAAACAACACAGCAGAATAATTTCACATCTGACAGCAAAAGCAGTGCAAAAATACCTTTGGAGTCACCCAAGCTCACATGGAACTGCTTGAAGCTACTGTTGCTGCTGTACAGCGTTCAGAGTCTACGCTAAACAGCGGAGAACACTGTCTTTATTGTCCTCATACAGCGATTATGCCGCAAGTCCGTTTTCTGCCGCAGTTCTGAAGCAGCCAGTCATGCCGCCTGGAGACAAAAACTATTTGTTCCAGTTTCTCCTCTAACCCCGCTTATCTGCCTTGCTTATTCCTCACAGTTATCTTTGGTCTAATCCTCATGTTAATTGCTCATCTTGACCCCACCCCTGTCTGAAGCCGGCATGACCATTTTACATCATGTCTTTGCACTGTCCCCCACTGTTTTCCACTGCAAAGGCAACAGGCTCTTTAGCTTAGCACAGAGTTAAGCACAACGGCAACATTCTGCTGGAGCCAACACCTGAGTGTGCAGTTTCGCATCAACACACGCCAAACCTGAATGCCAGCGCTGCTTGTGTTTGATACAAGCAGCGTGCCCCCCTCGTTGCAATGCATACTGGGATACTGTCCTGCGCCTTACTGAGCCAGGGTTTGGCGCCCTCCTAGCCTGGAGGGAGGTGTAACCTGATCCCTCCGCCTGGCTGCCCTGCACCGCATTGGCAGCTCTGTTCACTGCCGCATTGCTCAGCCTCACACGCAAAAAAAAAAAAAAAAAGGCAGCTAAGGGTGACCTTCCCCCTGGGTCCTACTGCCCTCACCACCTGTGTGTCACCATTATACCCTCCCATAGACAGGCAGCTGGACCATGTTCATTCACTTTAAAGTTATTATTCATGCACGTATCTGTCAGCAATCTGCTTTTGCTTTATGACACCTTGCAGGTTGATATACAGGACACGTAGACGTAATCCGTCCCCTTACTTTGTAAATTGGATTTATACAATTCCACTATACACCACATTGATTATGCAGCAAAGGGCAACAGACAAACACCATCTAAAATCATCTGAGCAACTCCTGTTCACATAATGCCCTAATGGTTATTTTGCACAATGTGCAAATGGCCAATGTGCAACACTTAAGAATATACGCACATTTGAGATTGCATGTCAAAAGTGTTATTGTCTGTGTATAGGACTGCAATAAATTAAACCAGATAAGAGAAGCACCACTGTAGGTCATAAATTAAGTCTTTCACTGTAGTAGCCAACAGGAAGTGGTCCATCACCAGGAAGAACTTTTTTTTCTAGCAATATGAGATTAAATGCCAGGGCAAAAAACAACTGGGATCTTATAAAGCAGACTCCGAAAAACAAAAGCATTCCCATCATTCCTGCGTAGTGCCCATAAAATAACCAATAACACTAAATGCACTGCCATGCATTATACACACCATTCAACAATTATATTTCAGCTGCATCTGCCATTAACTGCCAAGATAAATAACTATGCCTTAAAGTTATGAGGCCGGTATATGGGAATGATGAAAAATGATGTTATATTGCACAATGTACCTCACTCCAACTCACCGTACTTTCACTTGGGGAAAATAAATCTAACCTAACCTATCTCGCCACTTGGCCTATGCCTTAACAAGGTGAAATGCACTGCCTGTTGTGTTGAGATGTATCGTTCTGATACATGGATACATCAAACGTCCTTCCATTAACTCCGCATTCACGTCATTATGAGATTTTTAAGATGTAAATTTGCAAGATTAGAATTCCCATCCGTCACATTTTCTTTTTTTTTTAACACAAACTGAAATAAAGGTGTGTGGACTATTTGCGCTCCACCACATTTGTTCTGGGCACAAGAATGAACCCCAGATTTTTAAATTGTTCATAGTTAGAATGATTTTTTAATGAAAAGGATGTGATGGACACATTCGTACTCTTCCCAAAATTGTTCTAATAAACTTGGGTGAGATATTTTTTGTGGAAGATCAAGGCTATTTTGACAAACTCCTCTCTACTCAAATAATGAAGAATAAAAAAAAACCTGAATGAGTTCACCTTAGTTAATGATGTCACAATATCAGAATTCTTGGGTGGTGCAAGAAGATTAATTTAATTGCTATTTTAAATTTAATTCTTTAATACCTCAAAGGCAAATCCGAGATTATACAGATCTGCATCCATCCATCTGGAGTGAACACTCATTTCCACATACTCTGGCAAAAACACAAGCCCAAACTGTTGGCTCCTGGACAGACCATAATATTGCTTTGTTGCTCTTATATAAAACAGCACCTCTGTTTGTACAGCTGAGCGTTGCGTGTGTGCATCTATGTTTATATGTTTTTGCAGTTCTATGTTCGTGTGTGTTCGTGTGTG
Source organism: Chitala chitala (assembly GCA_025773905.1). Lineage (NCBI taxonomy): Eukaryota > Metazoa > Chordata > Actinopteri > Osteoglossiformes > Notopteridae > Chitala > Chitala chitala. The sequence continues at coordinate 8,822 of JABJVR010048508.1, forward strand.
TGTGTGTGTGAAAGAAATGCGTCAAACTGAAGCAGCCCAATAGCAAAGCAGAAGAGGCGGGAGTCACGACGTCGAAGAAACAAAGGCATTTTTGTTCCAAGCATTCTAATCAAAGCCACGGTTTCACACACACAAACATGCACTGGATCTTAGAGACCATCAATGCGTTAAACCCCGCCACACAGCCAACAGATTCATGTCCTCACAGTACAGCCTCAACATTTGTCACAGAGGCCTGTAAGAACATCTTAACTAAGCGATTACTGTCAGTGAGAAAGAGAATTTCACACCGCACGGCGCAGGCCCAGTCCCTCGCACAAAGGTACAACATAAAAACCTGCCCTGCATTTGAACGAGTAAACTTCAGATTTACAGGCTGCAGCCTTAACCACTGCAATGCCTGCTGCCTCCATTTCAGGAACACTAGGAATAAAAAACCAATTTCATTTAATTCTCATATAACATTGGGATGGCATGGTGACATGAATACACATCTGTGAGAAACAGGAAATGAAATTACAGTAAATTTCTACTGCTAAATGTTAAAAGCTGACAGCCTCACAACATTTTATGGCAGTTCTCATGCAGAAACCAATGGCAACACTAGAATGACTGTGTGTGATCTGTATTTCCTATATGTTACTTTAATACACGACCCCCTGCATCTGTGGAGGGGCTGGGCAGCCAGTCAACCTTGGGCCCCCAGAGGTTTTTTTTTCCCTCCACACTGTGGAGTTTTTGGTTCCTCTCCTCCGTTGTTGTGTGGCTTCATTCATTTGTATTAATTCCTCAATATCTGTAATTTCCTGTGTAAAGTGCTTTGAGGCACATTGTTGCAAAAGGCGCTATATAAAAATGAATTGAACTGAATCTTCATAATTAGCACGCTGAATTTTGGATACACTGCGTCTGTGATATTCAAAGTTTGGTTTTCTGTAAGGTGAGCCAGATAAAAGCCCTTCATCCTAAACTGTGCAAATGCATTAAACCTGTTCTGGCACTTCTCAGTTGGCTACAAGCAACATGAAAGACCAATCGGAAACTATTACTGCCCTTAACCTACAAAGCATTAAACAAGCTTCAACTAGCAAGAAAAATGCAGTCTTCGTATGACGTGTCAGCGTGCAAGTCACTATCATGTTGAGCTGCTATTTTTACTCGAGCTGTTTACAAGCTATCTACATTATGACACGGGGGGAGGGCCTTCAGAACAGTTATTGTGGAAAACAGTGGTGTGAAGACTGTTCTACCCTCGAAGTAGAAATGACAAGCAAGTACGAGAGAGAGAAGGCGATGCTATCCTCGGACTCTATCGAGCACTCAATCGATCCTGTGGTGGCAGGGTTTGGAATGTGGATGCGGCCTGACCTTGGACCTTCCTTATAGCTCACGCTGACCCACCGGACAGAGGCAACGTTTGGAGTTCTTTCAACCCATGCCGCATTTAAAAAGCCTTAATATTCTTTTCCCAATTAAGCACACTGCTTCTCTTCAGACGCTTCCGTTTCAATCCTTCCCTTCCCTTGTTACCGTCCCCTTCCTTTAAACTTATAACCTTCCTAAAATGCCAGTAATGAGGTCCTCTTTGCTGGCCAAGCGTCAAGAGCTACAACAGAAGGACAGAGGGTAATGGTGCTTTCCATTCATTAACAGGAGAACAACAGCACCATTCATAATAAAGTCAAGAAGGCTAATCCCTGGTAAAGGCCACACACAAAACCTCCGGCTTCTCACAATTTCTACCACATCTGGCCTTCAGCCAACTCACTTACTTGTGAGGGGCAAGATGCGTTATTTAAAAATTATAGGATAGGACAGTGGTTTTATTACCATTTCTGCCATATACAGTTAGTACAGTACACAGTGAAATGAAACAATGTTCCCCCAAGACACCAGGTGATACCTAAAACACAAAATGACAGCACAAAACTATTAACAGAATATAGCGTGCAAAGACAGAAAGTAGAACTATACATAGCAGTAGTAAACCAGCACCGACACAGTATTATGTAAAGTATACAGTTTCATGAACTGTGTACGAGATTAAATTAAATTAGTAATTTATGAGACACTTTTATCCAAAGCGATTTACAACATTTCACATGCGTGTTACAATGAGCTAGCGTAGGGTGTCTTGCTCAAGGACACACCAGGTGGCTGGGCTCCGAACCGGGAGACTTCTGCATCCAAGCCTGATGTTCTACGCATTGAGCCATCTTGCCACCTGAGATCATGAAGTGCAGAAGTGTGGTGTTGGTGAGTGAGAGAGATTTGTCTATCACTCCAGTCCCTGAGAGTGTAGGAGTCTTATGGCTTGGGGAAAGATGATGTTACACAGTGTAGCCATATGAGCTCAGATGCTCCGGTACCTTTTGCCAGACGGCAGCAGACTGAACAGTTTGTGTGACGGGCGTGTGGGGTCACTCATGATGCTGGTGGAAGAGAGACCCCGACGATCTTATTATTATAGTTAGCTATTTTTGTAGTATTAAATGCTTAATAAAAAAGCCAGTTACAAAAGAACAAATTTTGATATAGCCAAAAGTCTTTAAGATCTACATACAAGAAACTTTGCCATTAATGTTTTATTGAAAAGCCAACGAAAGGTTTTTGAAATGTGAAGAAAATCGCTGAGCCATACGTCAGGATAAAGAGTGACTATGTATGAAACAACATCCTGAACATCGCCTGAACTCACGTAAACCAAGCGAACTTAAGTGACACGTTATTATGCCATCACAAGGAAAGCAAACCTCTTGTCTGAAACAGAAACAATGCAATAAAATGGCTTTCCCAGAAGTATGCATTTGCATACAATTAGTAAACGGCTTTAGGGGCAGTGCTATGGATCTGAAATTAGTGTTGTCTGAATCCTGACTGCTGATGTCACAACCAGCACTGCTTCCAACATGAATCTCTTCACCACACGCCCCCAAAAATGTATTTGTAGCTGGAACAGTTCTTATTGCTCTGTTCCACATACCAGCCCTAACATAAAGAATCTGCGTTCAGAGCCCATGCGGCGTCCATTTCTTTTCTCCAAGCCTCTTTCTGTGGCCTGCTTGCGTTGTTTATCTTTCCCTTTTCCCCAGGGGCTCCATGTTTCCTGTCAGGCTCGGGCGGGCCGCCCCATGGTTAGCTGTGAAAGCTGTAGCACAGCAGAGTGCATTTCCCCACACCTCTCCCTCCCATCAGCTTGCCCGCGTGCACACGTGCACGCTCACACGCACGCTCACGTCGGCTCCTCAGGCACGCACGCACGCCACATCGCCTGTGCACGCTCACGTCAGCTCGCTCATACACAAATGTCCAGGGGGCTGTCAATTTGAACTGATCGTTTTGCCTGCATTTTAACATACATACATACATTTTAACCAAAGGACGTTTCAAAATAAGTTTTATAAAACATGATAAAAATACAGAACAAAACCAATATCTTAAAACTTTCAGTACAACCAATTTACTCATGTACTGAATGCCATCTGTTCAGTCACCAGAAGCCACTACTGCAAAACACCCAACACCCAGAAATGTGACGGGATAATTGTGTCTGAGTCACACCTTCCCAGTGACGGCGTCTGACTGCATTGCAACTTCTCCGCACACCTTGGCTGGGTACACCAACACTGCGCACGTGCGGAAAAACTAAAGCACAAATTTCCCTATTTTCCAGACAGAGGAAAGCAGCCAGTCAACTTCAGAGAGGAAGAGGGAAGGCCACAGCTGTTGACTGAGACGTGAATCTGCCTACGTCAGCATGAAAACGCCCTGGAGCACTGTCCAATGGCAGGCTCTCCCCCCTAACCAAAAAAATAAAAAACCTCCATAGGCCAACGAAGCGTGGAGGAAAAAAGTTAATGATTCTGAGAAAATAACCTACAAAAACGGGATGAAACTGTGGTAGGAGGAGAGCATACAGAGAATACAGGTAAAAACAAGAAACGAGTTGGACACAGAGCTATTTTTGTAGCCACAGGATATGCCGAGCCAGAAAGAATTTTATTTGCTTCCTCCTGATTATTGTCCCCTGAGGGAAAAAAAATGGTAGTCAAGCAGTAAACTGCACAGAAGTCTGGCTGCAGAGGTGCCCGTGTGAATGGCCACTCTAAAATGCCAGTGTCCATGGACTTTTCCATATGCTTCCGACATGACTCCAGCTTGTCCTGGGAATGCATTGCTAACGCTGAGTCAGGGTGGTTGGGAAGAGTTTAAAACCCGTTTTTTAAAATACGTCCTATTACGTCTCATTTTCCATATCATTGTCTTTGGACAGTAGATGGGGACTAACAAAAACAGCACCAAATTACCAACCCACAAAACAACTTTTGGTGAAAGAAGCGAGATAAACAGCAAAGTAACTGTTTTCTCTACAAGTCTTGCCAAGAAAATAACTGGTCTGGATTTGCAAGGCCAAACCTTCTTGGCAGAAGACCAGACTCTAAAACAAAAGTGGCTGTATGTTTCTGTATACATGCATGGTGGCTAAGTGTAAAAGGAATGTATAGAAATCCAGACTCATTTCCATTTGACTTTAATGCTTATCTCATGCTTTGAGAGTAAGCAAAAACCTCAAGTATGTTTTCTGCCCTTGAAAAAGCATCCTGCAATTCCGTGTTCTCTAAAGATGGGGGTCATGTCGGGACATGTGAAATAAGCATCCCTTCTCTGGTCGGCCTCTCATCTCTCGCCCCCTACCCAGGCCCCCTTCCACTCCTCTCCTTTTGCCCTTTCGCCCGTTTACTCCCGTCTGGTGCCGAATCTGTAGCGTGCTATGCCTCATTTATTTTCCTGTTATCTGAACTCAAAGCTGAGATTCAATGCTGACAAGGTGCCATTTTCCTCTGTTAACTCATAGGCTGTCCTTTTTCCTGGCCTCGCTGCTTTCACCTGGATTCTACGGTGTGTGTAGGTAGCCGACTAAAATATTTAGTTAGCTAAGTAAGTCTGGTCTCGCAGAAAGATTCGAAACAAGGCTCCAGTGTTTGAGGTCACAAACAACCATGAACGGTCCTCATACAAGAGTGGGCGGAGCTACAGAGCAAAATACTCACGGCTGGCACAGTTTCACCAAGTCTTGGTCTGTGGTGCCTGGATGGAGCCCACGTATGTACAGATTGGTTTTGCTCAGCTGCTCTGCTCCGCCACTGCTGCTGTTACTGCTGCTGTTGGTGTTGGGACTGGGGGGAGCCATCTGCTGGCTGGAGGACACATAGGCCTGCTGTGGAGAGATGGAAGAAATAAGGACAATGCAGGCAACAACAGCCCCATTTCCTTAACTATAAGCAATACTGAAAGGTTTAGTGTGAAACATGGACTGGGCGGGATTATGAAGCTGTCAATCACCAGGTGGTGTAACATTGATCAGTGACTGACAGCATGTGGCAATCCCAACAACAAAGGCTTTCAGGGCATGATTTCTTACGTCTCCAGCACACAACATACACAGCTTATTTGTGCTATCAGATAGCAGCGCGACAGAATGCACAACAGGCAATAAGAGTGTGGCAGTGAAGAAACAGAACATAAAGACCAGTACAGAAACACCGATGTTGAAAGTGCTGGCAGGAACAGAAGCGAAAAGAAAGAAAAACACTTTGCACCGACAGTACGAAGAAAGCTGGATGGCTTAAGGCCTTGGTCTGTTAATTTACACCATTTTCTCAAGGGGAGAAGACTTCAGCCAAATCAAACAGCTGATTTATGGAGAAAATGGAGTTCCACATGAGTGAAACACACACTGAAAACATCACTCCTTTAAAAATATGAACAACTATTAATTCCATTCTTACATGATGGAAGTCATTCTATATAAAGCAATGTAAACAGTGTGAAAAAGAATTTGTATAGATAATTAGACCCATACACAGTCCGAGTACCCATAAACCCATCCAAAGAAAAAGATTTCATAAAGATGTTTCATTTAAAGCTTAAGAAAAGCACGTTAATTTTATGCACGGTGCTTTCCACATATTTAAACACGTGACCCCAGAACAGTTTTTATGGGGCGGGCGATTGATATGTATACTTATTATACAATACCGTTGTACGGCCGAAAAAACGACAATATTCTCTTTTGCCGACTTTGTGTACAAAGGGCGTGTGTGCAGAGGGAAAGGAGAACTGAAGTCCTCATTTCAGCTCTGGCTCGAACCATTTAAAGGACACATGGTTTTAGAAATTAAACTTAATTTGGAATATAAATCAATCCAGAACACTTTATTAAGGTCAGATATTTGTTCAGATTTCATCTATAAAAATTTACATATTTAAAAACATACATATGCGTTCAGCATGTATTACAAAATGAGACATTTTTATTTTTTTCAACAACAGTGCTTTGTTAATGTCGAAATTTTATGTAATGAGCCGAAGCAAAACACAAGCCATCTTATGAAAGAGGGGGGACACAAAGAGGCTTATCGCCCCAGATAAAACTAGGGCAATTTAGCATCTATTAAAAGTGATTATTCATAAACAGACTCCGCTGGATTTACCAAAACATAATATTTAGGCTATATGAAAAGAAAAAGCGGACAGTGACTAACAGGCAATAATTTCACGCTGTTACACCGGAATTACCAAACCTCGTTTAGTTCATTCTTTAAATGTCTAACAGAAAATGACTTTAAACCCATTCAGTCGAAAGCGGAAGGGCGTTTAAAGTGTCTGCTCCCTGTTTCAGTGCAATATGCAACGGTTCAAAGCTGACGCACAGATCGACGCACAGATTAGACAACGATCTCTTGCCCATCCTTTACCGTGAAAAATATTATTCGTCGTGCACGCCGTGAAAGGAACAAAATCTCAAAGACGCTAAATCTGAACTGCATGTTTTAAATATTCTGTTTTAAATTCTGCAGCAATGCGATCTCGTTTTCGTACATAGTATATTGTTTTAAAACGGCCACATTCAACACCTTCGCATCGACACCCACAAACAGCATGGCTGCAAATGCAAAAACTTGATGAATCAGTCCATGGCGCTCCGGGTGAGAGACGTGAATGGCCCGATTTCAGGTTTGGAAACCTCTGCCAGCTCCATCTCGGCGTTTCCCACTGAACCCTTTCGCGTTTCTCTGCGCGCAATGACAGAACCACTGAGCCGCAAACATTCCTCGCGCAAGAGAATAAAATATAATACCGGAGCCAGGCGCTAATTACTTGCTCATTCAGCTTTAACTAAACAATGGTCCCTAACGAAATATTCTGTACTTGTCCTTGATACCGCAGAGCGAGCTCATGCACTTTTTCCTGTACTGTGAACTATTTTAAGGCGCTCCTTCGGCAGCAACATAAGGAAGGAAGCACAGGCAACCGTGAATCGCCGCTTACGACCCAAAATGTACCTTCACGTGCAATTCATTCAGGCCTGACTGTCAGGTCCTTCTTCTGCCTCGGTACGAACGGCCCTCTATTCGTTACAACGTTGTGTAGCAGAAGTTAATTTAATTTACTGTACTTTATTAATCCCATAGGGGAATTACTTCTCTGCATTTAACCCATCCCCAGAGGAGCAGTGGGCAGCCAGCCACATGCGGTGCCCGGGGAGCTAGCATTTGGGCGTCTTGCTCAAGGACGCACCTGGCTGTGCTCGGATTTATAAGTTGCGTGCGTAGCGCAGGGCTTTGCCAGGCAGAAGGCAGCTTCGCCTTTTGCGTCTGGCTGAAAGATCACAAACAACTGCACTTTCCAGCACTGCACGCCTGGCCATGAAAGTAAAAAGGAGGCACAAAATCAACAGAGGAGGCCCCGCTGCACCATTTTACAGGCTGCTGAGATGATTTGCTAATTTTTTTTGTCACTCAACTTAAAGGTTAGTCAACTCAGCTAATGAGCTGCTCCTGCCACTGGCCATCTCCTAAATTGAAAGCCTTCTTGGTTTTATGAAATGTTTTACTGTACGTCAACAGGACGGTGGAAAAGAAAGCCACAACTTTCTCCAACATGTACTATTTTGCTACAGTTTCACTAATGGCTGGCTGAAACTGCAGCTAAAGTAACTAAGACCATTTTTGTTTTCGTTATCCTCGTTATAATGCATAGTATTGTCTACCAGTAATATGCTGCATTTTTGCTGAAACATCACTATTATCCATTATTTTTATAAAGCATTTCAACTTTACAAGATGACTGTGTATTTAATACCAGCAAAAAGCAGGTGGTGTCATTTAATTAAGAAACTAAATTAAATCAGGAAGAAATTAGAATGCTCCAAAATGCCATTATTCCTCCCCACCTGCAGTCTTACCATGCCTTTCAATACGCCCCCCCAGGACCGCCACTCTGTTTCGGGGATGCTTTTTCTTTTCCAATTTATTTTTCATCAGAAGTTAACAGGAGTGTGAAATATTTGATTACAAAGAGCCGTGTGATCAGACTGCAGAAGAACAATGACTAAAGCCAGAAGGTCAAAGCAGCGCCAGAGGAAATACCTCAGCATGAAGGCAGCCAAGGATGCACTTCATAACTCCAATTAGGAACCATTTACTTCACTTAATTCAATCAAACTTTTCTCTGGCCAAAAAAAAAAAAAAAAAAAGCCCACCCCCTGTCAAAACCCTTTGGCAAGGCGTGACCTGCGAACATTTCCTCATACCAGCGTGGCATTACCCTCGCTGTCAATTCTCGCCCAGGTAGGTGTCGACCCAGCCAGCATCGCCCACAAGGTGCCCGCCACGCGGTGAGAGCAGCTCAATTGTGCTCCAAACACGAATCGCGGCAAATTAGACCAGGTAACCTTACGCCAGCCTCTACTCTCTAATTGGAGCTAGAGCTCGTTAGTGGAGGATGCTTCTCGCGATTTGCGCCAGACGGCCCGTGTCGGTACGTCTTCCCTGCTTCTTCCTGGAGCTTGACGGAGAGACAGCTGGCGTCAGGTGCTCGTCTTCTTTGACTTGCACCCACCTCAAGTCAAGCCATCCGTGAAGAACGAGAGAGAAGTATGTTTAAAAACCTGAAATCTGTTGCAAGCTGAGATGGAAAAAATGAACATGGAGGAGGAAGCTACACCCTGGTGATAAGAGAAGTGCTGATTTAGGAGGGTCTGTTTTCTCACATGGCGTAATCTGCAAAGCAGTAACCTTGATGGTGACTCTTCCTCTTTCGCCTTCCCTCAACCCGAGACGTGCTACTGCCGTCCCTCTGATTGGCCCGCCTCACACTCTGGTTTCCACAGCCTAACGCCACCCAGCCTCTCCTGCTGCAGTTCAACCTTAGCACACTGCAGCTCTTGCTGCGTGAGAGGGTTGCGATCCTTGTCCACCATCTGCTAGCGTCCCTGCACACCACACAAAACTCGGGCACAAAGTCAGAACTATGTGGCATGGACAGTGAGCTACCAATTCTCAAGACGTTAACGATTTGCGTGCTTTCATAAGGCCCGTTTTAATAGGGTGTGCTGGATCAGTTGCTAATGGCGGTTGACTGAGAATCTTGTAAATCTCTCCTAAGTGGAATACACCATAAACGATGCATAAAAACCTATCTTGCACATTTTCCATGCGGCCTTTTAAAAGTAACAGCTTCTGCTACTGCAGCCTGAGGCTTAAAGAGACTTTTTAACTGGAACTGCTCCATTCTGAAAAGTTACTTTTTCCAGCCGGCATCGGCTGTATCCTTGCCAAGGAGTGCACAAGAGCCGAAGTATATTTGTGGTGCCCTAACATTGTTTGCCCAAAGCCATTCTGACACCTGTTGCTGTGCCTGTTAGAAGACACAAAGCCCTGATGAGAATGACTGCTCCACCACCACCCCCAAGGGCTTACAATTTTAATCAAGTCAAATAACAAAGGATTTCTTTCTGGGAAGACCATTTTTTTTTTGTTTTTTAACTACTACTTCGTCAGTTTCTAAAAGTTAAATATCAAGTAACTTTGTCCACTAAGAACACAAATTAACAAGGTGGTGAATGCTTGCAGTTCTGTATAAAATGACATACCTTGTAAGTTTACTCCACCAGGACATGACTATTCCTGGCTCTCCTTTCTGGTACGCGAATTCACGAAAGCATCGGCACACAGCCGCCGCGAAGCTGCTAAAACACTGCGCACCTTATGTGTCTGGCTTAGGGACGGTACCAACCACAAATTCAGCTGCTGCTAGTCTTGATCAAAGCTATGGAGTCCCCCCACTTGAAGAGCCATTTGTCTAGCAAATTAATTACTGAGAGGAATTCTGTCTCCACAGAGCGCCGGCACAAATGCTGTACTGCTCGGTAGCCTTAGCCTGCTTTTACACCAAGTATCAGAGCAGTTAAACTCTCTGCAACCCCCCCCTCCAAAATACACGCTACACCCACCTCCGGTTCCTTTGTGAAATCTTTGCCTTGTGTGTGCCACTTGAGGGGAATTTAGCGAGTAGTAACCACTGTGTGTGGGAACGCACTGATGAAGAGTGCCTGTTTTTTGCACTCTCTCTTTCTCTGTATCCCACACCTTGTTTTCTCCCCTCCCTCCTTCCTTTTATCCCATGTTTAGTGCTCTTTAAATTGGATTTGTGTGGCACCCCAGGGGTTCGGGCGATGAAGGCACTTATCCACATTCCTATAGGCTGTGGTTTGCTCACCAAGCTACGTTCCGTCTGGCAGCTAGGAATGGGAATCTCACAGGGATGCTGCTCTGCCAAGAAAAAAAGGGCGCGGCACGACTGGTGTGTCTCCTTTGCCCTCGTGCAAAGGAGACGCACCTACAAATGCCTACATTGGGGGGGGGAGGAGGTCGTTGGTAGTGGGGGTGTCAGCCACACATTATGCCCATCTCCACCTCTTCTGACAGGTTACATACAATGGGAAAAGGAGAAATCATATGAACAACTGTTGCAGTCCACTTCGTATAAGTGTTAATTGGAAAGCAGAACACAAACTGAGGTTGCACACGCACGGCAACATGCAAACACTCACACATAATACAAAGTAACAACTATATTTAATGGATTTTTCCACAGGTGTGTTTACAAATTTATTTTACACAATTTTAGTCAATAGTGATTAGCTAATACCGAACTGAAGATATTAACTGCCGTATAAATGAGCATTGTCATATAAACTACCTGGAAGCCACACTAAATAATTTTATAGTAAAATATCTGAACTTAAGTAAGATTTCAATGGGTGACCTTTACTTGAGTGAAATTGTGAACATATTCATTAACTGTACTTCAGTATCAAAAGCAGTTTCTGAATAAATGTTCTTAAGTATTGAAAGTACAAGAAGTATCTCGTAAAATAGCAGTCAGAATTAAGAATACCAAATTTTGTAGCGCTTTCTTTTCTAATTATTGCACCTAAATTTGTATATTAAAAATGTATGTATACGCGCGCACACACACACACACACACACACACACAATGGAAGTGAAAGTGTTACCGTGCGAGTCCCCCAGTAGTCAGGACAAGAATACGATTCGCCCCCCAAGTGGGAAACCAAGGTCTTTAGCTCAGTGGGTTGATCATCTTCCCTGGTAACTCTATGCGAGCTCTCAAGTTCGAGCCTCCATCGCCCCCATGACACACACACACACACACACACACACACACACACACATTGGGGCAAAAAAATGTATACATACTTAAACAGTTATGTGTGCCCTTTTTTTAAAACTGGACTTCAATTATGGAAGCAATGTGTAGTATTGTTTCCTCTAAAAATGTCAGTGGTCACACCATCATTGGCCTCATTGATATCAAATTTTCATGCATATATTTTTCATGTTGAACTGTGTACACATTTTTTGGGCCCCTTTGTCTAGCCTTCACAATACTGAGGCCTTTAAAACTTTATGAACTACAACAGAACTGAAATTAATTGAACATAATGAAACAAATGTTTCTTTAATGCTTTATCTAACATTTAGCAATAACAGATTGGCAGCATAAAAGAAATCCAATTTTCCTTGCTATCATTTCTCCAACTGTCCCATCACTTCCCTTTCCCTAAATGTATTAAGGCCTCCCTTTCATTCATTCTTAAATTCCTTCCCTACAGTTACAACCCAGGCAGTTCTTACTTGAAGCTGAAAAACCTGCTGTTGAGCCTCCAAAGCAGTTGGTTTTTAAATTTGGAGAATGAGAGGAATTGTGGAGAACTTATGCTAACAGATACAGCTGGTGTTGGGGCAGCATCACTGCTGCTAGAGGAGGATGCTGCTGCTTCCATGACAGCTTCGTTCTGCTGCTCTTTTGACCTGACTGAGCTTATTACACTGAATTTACAGGCTGAAACCCAACACTTTGGGAGCATGCGCTTTTTTTGTAGTAAGTAACGAAAATGCCAAGTGGGAAATGTATTGAAGTAAAGAAGTTTTTATTTACAAAAAGTAGTAGAGTAAAAGTCAACAGAAATTTTAAAACTCAAGTACAGATGCTCTCTAAAAACCACTAAGTACTGTAACGAAGTACTATTTCTTCATTACATTTTACACCACTGTAAATGAGTATAGTAAAAGTTCTGTTTTATAGTACAAATACAGTATGGCTTTTTATACAAATTTGTCACTTAACCACAATCGTACATAGCATAACATACAGTGAAATGCATGTTATAACTGTTCAAGACTTGAAAACAGAATTTGCAGAACCAGAACTGACTATTAAAACTGGTAGAAAGAAAGATATAAATACAGGCATAAAATGATAAATACTAGTACTAACACCTTACTAATGCTAAAAATACTGATCACTTAAAATCTGGTTTAAAAAGAACTAAAGAGATTGGTTGGCAGTAGCAGCAAGGAGTGAAGTGCATATGTGCAGTTCACTGTGTAACGTAATGCACTATGCACCGCTGACAGGACAATGGGGGTACATTTATTGTATAAAGGTACTGAGCTCCACTCCTAGGTGTTTTCCTGGTTGAGGGCCTGAATGGCCTGCAGAGAATGAAAAGTAGTTTCTTTCTGTTAGCCTTCAGGGACTGGAAGAGCTTTCCTGACTGCAAAAGAGAGAAGAGCCCATTGTTCGGATGGCTAAGATCCTTCACCATCTTGCTGGCCTTGGTCCTGCACCACTTGCTGTATGTAGATAGACTGCAGGTCAAGGAGCTCAGTGCAGATGGTGCAATCAACTAAGTGCTCTATCTGGAGAACCTAACCTGCTTAGAGCTGTTCCCAGACCAGGGTGTGGTGCCTGCCTTCAGGATGCTCTTGATGGTGCAGATGTTAAACTTCCTTAGCACCTCAGAGGGCAGTTTAGGATCCTTTAAACAAGGTGGTAAAGATGCTGACAAGCCTTCTTCACCTTCACTGATATTTGATGGTCAGGAGCTCCAGGTTTGGTGTGCAGGAGCGTGTGAGTGGAACTGTGCTCGCACTGCCACACCAGCTGCTCTTCACTAATAGACGCACGCCGCTTCACCTTCACTTCTCCGGCTCCATCCTTCTGTTTATGTAGTAAATTAAGAAGAACTTGGCCGGCTGGATGGCGTAATCCAGTATATTTGGGTTCAGCCACAATTCGGTAAAGCAGAGAAGAGGAGACTGCAGTCCTGAATGTCCTTCTGGAACTTAACCCTGACGTCACTGAACTTTTTCCTCAGAGACTGGACATTGGCTAGCAGGACGCTAGTCAGGGAGCGCGGTGTACGCGAGCCCTCAGCCTGTTCGTGACATCAGCTCACATCCCTCAAACCCCACTTCAGGTCATGTTGTTTATTCCTCCTCTGGATCTCGTTTAGTCAACATGGATCCTCTGGCCACAGGCGAATGGATCAAAATCCAATACAAATAAGAGTATTTCTGTCATATTTGGCAATAGCCATGGTGAAAAGAAAAACAGGCTAAAGCGAAGCACAAAAAATAAAAACAAAAGTGTGGCTGGAGCATTTATGATGGCAGCCGACCTCACCAGCACCATCTTTTCCTACAGGGGTTCATCATCCTTTTGGTGCCATGGACCTTCAAGCCTTTCTTTGTGGCACAATCACCTTTGGCAGTCTGGTTAAACCTATGGACACTTTCTCAAAATAATGCTTTTAAATTCATATAATAAAGAGGATTACAAGAGTAGTCAGTTATGCTAGTTATTAGGCTACTTAAAGAGTTCACTGTTGAGTGTGCCACATTTTGTAGAGAAAAATTACTATCGAAACTAAATTATCAGATACAAACCAATTAAAAGAAATTAAATTACAGCGGTCAAAAGTGTGAAGTGTCGATCGGCATGACATCATTGGTTAAACAGTTCATCCACTGTTCAACGGTGAACGTTGGTGCCAGTTTGCTTTCTAAAACTAGGAGCAAATCTAAAGCGCAGTGGATGCATTTCTACCCCCTCCACAGTTTTTAAATGTTTAAAAACGTTTCACTTTACATGAATTTTTCTTTGATTCTCCCTTTTTTGCCACTAATTAACAGGACTGCTGCGGTAATTTCTGGTGTAAAACCAACGGAATGCAGTGGACAGCAACGACCTGACAGGAAAGCAAGGCTGCTGTTCTTGAATGCCGTACTTCACGTTTGAGGAAGCTACATCTGTGTAAACAAGACAGACGTGTGAATGAAAGTTACACAACTGTCTCCGAGCGAGCGCGCCCCCGAGCCAATGGAGAATTCTTGTGAAGAGCGTGCAGAGCGTTTTCCATTTTTTATCGTAAAATTTATCGTTAACATTTTGTGGAGTACATATATAAAAAGTGTTCTGCATATCTACATACTATTAACTTTTACGAGTTACTTGTGCTGCAAGTAGTATGTCTTAGTAATGTTATTTTAAACAGGTAAAGCAAGTTAAAACACGATAAAAAAAAAAAAAACAACAACACAATGTAGATGCAGTTAACACAGCTAAAATTACCGTTTTTTCCATTGTAACACCTCACACACACCACATCAGACTAACTTCAAAACAGCACCTTAGCAAATGAGATAAACTACCAGCAGGTGTATGAAATGAAATCCTTTTCTTTATCACAGGCCACTCTTGCCAGCACCCACACGATACAACAGGAGTAGTCAATGTTAGCATGTTGTAACCTGGTAACCATTTTGTCATGTAAGCCATGAGTGTTTGCATTTAATTACATATGCACTGTAATGGATGGTACATGCCTCCCCTTACCTTTGCTAACCGCCGCTGCTCATAGAATCTTCAAATGATCCAATAAGATTTCAACAGACATGCATTCAGTTAAACACATCAATGAAAAGGCCAACATTTGACAACTTATTTTGGAAACCACGCCCATTATGGGTTCAAAACCCCACTGTGACTCACGGTGAGGGGAAGGAAATCAACTCGGTGAAACAAGTCTGATATGAAATTGATATACACTATTATATGTATAAACATTAGACAACTGAGCACACGCAGTCACAATATCATTATGTTCCATCCATCCATCCATTATCCTAACTGCTTATTCCTGGTGAGGGTCGCGGGGAAACCTGGAGCCCATACCAGAGCACATAGGGCGCAGGGCAGGGGACACCCAGGGCGGGGCG
>JABJVR010048509.1:0-18097 GCA_025773905.1 Chitala chitala
CTCTCTCTCTCTCTCTCTCTCTCTCTCTCTATGTCTCTCTCTCTCTCTCTCTCTCTCTCTCTCTCTCTCTCTCTCTCTCTCTCTCTCTCTCTCCTCAGTACCTCAGTGTATCTTACATGTCACTGTATCAAAAATGGCAGGCTAAGTGAGATGCAGGAAAGGGGGGCATCTGCAGTCTGCATGGAGCAGCCTGCTTGCCCAGGATGCATTACCGGACTGTGGCAGGTGGGAGGAGCCAGAGAGCTCTGGCCTGGCACTGTACTCACTCAGGGTTGGTCATGTTGATGGACGGTTTCCACGTGTTTT
This sequence comes from Chitala chitala, assembly GCA_025773905.1. NCBI lineage: Eukaryota > Metazoa > Chordata > Actinopteri > Osteoglossiformes > Notopteridae > Chitala > Chitala chitala. The sequence continues at coordinate 307 of JABJVR010048509.1, forward strand.
CACTTAATTCTGACTTCCAGGTTCATCACACAACATAGACGATTTGCTCACAGTGGACCTACAGAGGAGAACAGGAGTGTCTGTTACACGCGTGCCAAAAGCAAACTTTGGTGCTGCACTTCAATATGTTAGAAACACATGTATAATTTCTGTAAGCAAATAACACTTTGTATGTTTTACCAAGATAATAGAAGCCATTAGGCCAAAAGAATGTAATGTTATAAACACACAAAAACATTCACACTAATACTTTAAGTATCAAAAACAGATATGAATAAATTAAAACCGAGTCATAACGTTTCATACTTATCCGAAAATCAAATTTGGATATGGCGTAGATAGAATAATTGTGACTACACAGAAACAGCAGTAAGTTAAGAATACCCTGTATATTTACAGTACGTATGCTGTATGCCAAAACACTGAATATAAGTCAGGCTCTTAGAATACTATATGCATGTGAGAATAATGACAGCTTGTCATCAGTGACAGGAGTCAGGTGCAGAGCAGCCTACACTAATATTCAAATAAAAAATCATAAAACACAAATGCAGTCTGGTAACAGGGCAAGGATCCTAAATATCCTGATATAAAAATCCTGATAGGATTGTGACAGGAAAGGGCATGGCTGTGAGGCAGCAGGTGTGTGTAAGACTTCTCGAGGTGCTGTGAAGTCAGGGAATGTTGACCCGTGGACACAACAGTAGGATAGCTTGGATAAGAAGTGTTTCTAAATGAACAACCAGCCTGGAACTGTTCAACAGGGATATAGCACGAGTTCTCTACAAATAATTCTGCTATCTATATGTTTCCCAACATATACATCTGTGTAGCAAAGGTCTGGTTGATATTCATCTGTGTAACAGAGGTATGGTTGATCAGAAGGTCCATTTTAAATTCACCGTACCGACTGTGAAGCTGCTAAACAATGCATGTTCTGAGAATTATGAATTTGCCACACAGGAGGACAGCAATCCCAGCAGCCCCAGGACAAAAGTGCCTTCAGCAGGTGGAGCGTGGCTCTGCTCCTTTCACACCAGTTCCATTCCATTGTCATCATTGTCATGTGACGCTTTGGAGTGGCCCGGCTCATCACAGCACAGGTTAGACAGCTGATTGGACCCAGAAGTGTGCAGCATTAAAACCCAGTCAGGGTATGCAATCTCGTGTTCTGATCGTTTCCACTGACGTGCAATTGTCACAGCCATTTTTGGTTCATATTTCCCTTTTATACAGGTGTCCCATCTTTGGAAAATATCTTCCCCCTGTTCTGGATTTCTGAAGCTACAGCCTGTACTCGCTTTTGCAAACGTGTGCACTTTACCTGTTTGCCTTTGTGAATTCCCTGGTGAAGACATCGACAACCTCCTTTTGTGGTCCTGCTGGCTAATAACGCCAGATATAAGGAAAAAGCTGAGCACACGTACATCAACAGATGACTCAAGAGCACGTTTTTGTGTTTTACATGCTAGCCATAGATGCAGTTGTCATGGTTTTTCTTCAATGATAAGATTATTTTGTCATCGGCCCCTACATGTATGTGTCCGCTATGAAACTGATGTATATATGAACACACATAATCTCAGTCCATGTTGGCTTTATGATCTTAGACTGAAACAGAATGAAATGTAAATCATACAGAAACAGAGGGGCTATATGTCATGGATATAATGGTCAACGTTATGTACTCTTATATTCATTCAGTTACCCTTGTGCTGTTCATTTAGTAAAAGTAAGTGTTAAACAAAGACATGACATGTCCTGTATCCGTATTATACACATAAAGAGATTGAAAAATCAATCTATCCAATATCCATACGGCTTATCTTATGTGGGGTCATGGGGGTTCTGGAGCCTATCCCAGGGAATTTGGGGCACAATGTGTGGGGACACCCTGGTTGGGATGCCAACCTCTCACAGGGCACAATCATGTACTATGGGCAATTTGGAAATGCCAATCAGCATATAATGCACGCATTTGGATGGAAGCTGAAGTACCCAGAGAAAACCCACGAAGCACGGTGAGAACATGCAGACTCCATGCTCACAGACCGGAGGCTACCTTCCAAACCTCAGGCCTGGAGATGTGAGGGATCAGTGCTAGCCACCGTGCCCCCAGATTGAAAAACAATTTGCACATTTTAAAATTCATTTTGTAAATCCTATAGCACTTTTATGTAACATTTTCAATTTTTTACCTAAGAAAATTAAGTATTATTTATTACATTCATCAAAACATATAAAAATCATTCTGTCCTCAATATCATCCACAAATTAGCCTATTGAAATTCAGTGAAAATTATGCAGAATTATGTGTTGCGCTTTTGTGCGCAAGTCACAGCCACAACTTACTGTTACTTGAACGGGGTAAATATTGTGGCTATCCAACCACATGCTGTCAGCAGCCGTTTAGCCAATCCTGGTCACTGAGCTCCACAAGTCCACATGGTCAGTGTTAGGGGCAAGGGACTGCACACCACAGGGCACTCACACACACACACACACACACACACACCACACATACGCGTGTATACATACTCTCTCTCACACACACATACACATGCATGCGCACACACTAAAACACACACACATACACACACACACACATCTGTAGGCAAAGGTTATGAACATCTACACAACAGGCATGATACTATAACAACAGTATTGCAAAAACAGGCAGATATATAGTTAATAATTATAGTATTAACTGAGCTATTTACAAGAAATTTTAAATTTTTAGGGCAATGATTAACTGATAATGCATTCTCATTTTTTAGCGATATCTATTTAAAACTGGGTATAACTGTTAACTTTAAAGTTTTGAGTAATTTCACTTTTCTGCTGTTATGAGAATCACGGCTACTGCATTGTTTTAAATGAGAACTATTTTTTTTTTCTAACATAGTATGACTATTGTACCATTTCTGTCTGTCTAAAATCCTTCTAAGTACCCTTATGTCATTAACACCCATTACATCAACGGTCAAATAAAACAGTGTTTGTAGTTTCAGATTGTATTTAAATACTCAATACTCAAACATTTTTATTGTTTCCTACTTTTCCCTCAGTCTATTCGCAAAACAGCTTCCGTTAAGTCTTACAAAGGGAAATAAAAATCCCCAAAGTGAATTTTAATAATTGAGAGATCTGTGCGCGCCTGTACTCGTTTTATTAAATTCTTCATGTCTTTCCGTTTCCCGTTTGCGTGCTTTTACAAGGCCTCGGACCGCGGTCGGTAAAAGTACGCATTCCAATTCAACATTTGCAATGCGTACAACATTTCACGGTCTGAAATCGCGCATATTACAACATGAACGCAATGCACCTTTTCTTCGGAAGAGCATTTGCAATGCAGAATTTACAAACTGCCATCCTCGGACGCATCCTCAAAACGATAACAATTAGTAAAACATGAGGTAGTAGGTGAGTAAAGGGGGGGAGGGGGGCGCTTGGATTGTCACGCGTGGAGGCTGGAGGGAAACCAACTAACAACGATTAATTATTTATCGGAACCAGCAGACCTACCTCGCTTGATCTACATTCTTGAGTTAAATGGTGGTTCCCTTGTCCCGATGATGATGATGGTGGTGGTGGTGATGATGATGATAACGTCTCCCTTGCCGACGACGAGCGTGAGTGAAGATCCTGGCTTGCAGTGTGTAGGCTGCTATCCTTGGCAGTTTGGCAGTGGGCATGCACGCGCGCTGCTGCTTAGAATAGAGGGCATAACGCAAAAGCTGAATCTGAAAGGCAAGCCTCATCATTCATCAAAAATATTATTAAGGCTTCCTGACGCGGCTACACAGCTGCATTCTTGAGTCTTGAAGAAGACATCATGCACACCGCTCCTGCCCGTTTGGAGGGTTTCCCCCACGAGATCGGCAGGGATTCCGCACGCCGAATGTAGGTCTTCCACTGTGGGGAGCTGTCCAGGTGCTGAAAGGGCGATTCGCGTCGCGTTCGGCAAGCGTTTCGCTTTCTACCTTTTAGACACACGCACAAAATTAATAACAATAAGTCGTTCAGCCAGACGCCATCGGAAACGCTGAGGTTTTCATGTCAGAAACGTTAACATGTTCACGTTATGTCCAATGCAACTGGTCAGATGCTTAAACACGAGGCACGCCGATATGATCGGTATTCCCGCAGAGCTGCTGAAGTTAAATCGTCAAATTTTGCGAGCTTTACGCTTGGATGCCCTCTCTTCTTATCGGCAGTTATTTTCCCGATGTGTCCAAAATAAATACACCGCGGAAATACATCGTTACTTTGTACCAATTGGCTTAACCGTTTGCCATTCAAAAATATGAGCCAGTAGATGGTTAATGCTCACATCAATCAACCTCTGAGCGTCTTCATAGCCTCTTTAAAGTAGCTTGTTCGTGCTGTGTGTGTGCTGACGACGTGAGCAGTGTGTTAGTACGCTGCCTGTCACTGGGATGTTATGCAGTACGAATTGTCATGTTAAGGGTCTTACGTTGCCCCAGTACTGAGTCGTTATTTGAAAGGCATAGTAAGTGGCATGCATATGGTGACCCAGATATTTTGTTTTAAACACGAATTTCAGCCATTTTCTTGAAATAAAGAGTTATCGACTGATATTTATCTTACAAATATAAAAAACAGAAAAGCTGAAACCGAATTTTTGGAAGAAAAAACTACTTCAGCGGAAATACAGAAAAAAAACCAGAAGAAAAGAATTATAAGAAACGTTAATCTGCACTGAAATCAATCTAGGCAGATCACAAGTGTCTCAGATAACAAAAAGTATTAGAAAACCACGTACATCGTGGCATATTTGCCACGTTACAAGGTATCATTCGTTTTTGAAGATTAGATGGTCTCTTCAACGCAGATCTTTGATTCAGAGTGACCCACGTTGTTTCATTTCTATGAAATTTATATCTCGAACGTGCTACTTTAACCGTGCAACTTTGAATAGTTGTTCAACAAGAAGGTATTCATGATTATGTAAAACGAGTAAACGGGCAATAGATGTGTATTTAATTAAAGATTGTATGTAGCTGCGCAAAATTCAAAACGTTATTTCAAGCTGCAAAACAAGCAAAAAAAAAAAAAAAAACCGAAGAGGACATAGGCTACGTTTGAAAAAAAAACGTGGTAAACCGAGTATTATTTTAAAGAACTTTTACTAAAGGTTAGACATTAAAATAGGCCTACATCTTGCAATTTCCGTGGTTTAATATATTTAATTTGCATAAGCAGTTGCAAATGTGCTGTGGCTAAACGGGAGTATACGCTTAATTTTGAGCTAAAGCGTTCTAACACCTTTCCCCCCCAATAACCGCAGAGCTGTAATTAGGATCACTGCGAAGTTCATCCGCCGTGTTGTATTAACAGGGCCGTGATGCGCCGGTAGGCCTGGCGATGTTCTGCGGTGACAAAAATCTAATTTACTCATACAAATGGCTGTAACTGTATAAATGGTCTCCTCAGTAAATTTAAGGGAAGGTTAATAATCTCTGTGATATCTGCAGGACAGTTTAATTGTCACAGAAAAAGATTGCTTTTGGTAATTAGGTTGTTTAATATGTGGACCATACTTATGGGACAAAACTAATTGAAATATATTAATCTTGAACACTGGAAAAGTAATTTTACTACCTGTTGTGTTATATCTGCTGTCTAAACATTACAGGGCAGCCTGAATAATATTACGGCACTGCAGAAGAAGTATTCTATTCCATCTAATCTGCATACCTGCAAAAGTGTCTGACATGAAAATACATGGGAAAAACAAGCTTACGGTACTTTAGCATGAACCCAGTATGGTATGCTTTGTTATGTATTGTAGATTTAAACAACCAAATGAAATCCTACTGCCTAATTGGGAGAGTTAGCCCATCCCAGTTGCTGTGGCTTCCCAGTGGATTTCTAGCCTCTGTACTACTTAGCTCCCAGTACACATGCCTTTTCTGCACCTGGACAGAATACAAAGGCTGCCTTCAATGTGGTTCTTTAAAGGGGGTCGATCTGCTGAAGGCAGCCCCAGGGCTAAACGAGGAGAGGTCACACACACGAACTGAGGCCGCAGCAGCCTCACTGCTACCACCCAGCCGTGGCTGAGGAGCAGTCCAGCCATGATTGTATAGTGAGGCGGCAGATGCTGTTTCCAGCAGCTGTGAGGTGAGGCTGATGATAGGGGCTTGAATATTCAATGTCTTGGTTTCTCCACGTGGTGCAGAAACATGCAAGAAACAGTTACCCTGAGGTCACATATGAGCAATACTGATGTCTATTGTTTCCTTTCTTGTGTCTCCACCCATGATGGTCAATGTTTTCACATAATTTAATTCTGTTTAAATATTTGAAAAAACACTTTTTAGTCTTAGTACTAGTCTTGTGAACATATCAACGGTTTTTAGTGATCACTCTGCTTCTGGTACTTTAACGTTTTGGACCTCAACCGTACACGGTCACAGCAACTAACACTGGCTCTCCAGCTGTTGTTCAGTGGCACGTTTCTCCACCTTGCCTTCCCAGTGTGCCTCACTCAGCAGAGGTTAAACAGTAGCATCATCAGCAAAGGTAACACGATTACGCCCTAAGCACGAATGACCCATACTGCAGTGCTAAAACTTTATGGTCATGGCTCACTTGGTAGCACTAAGTCTAACAGAAGCGCAACTCTAATGTTTTCTCACATTCCTGTTAGCATGCACAGTTTTAACATAGGAAGCTACATCCAAAAATGCTGCATCAAATCACTAGTTATAACTAAAATTTAAAAATGGACAGCCGGGGTGCCTTCAATACACACGTTCAACCACCCACGTGAATTCTTTGTCTCTCTGTGCTTGTGAGCTCACTGTTAAAGCTACATTTCATCAGTTTTCCCCCTCTGTTACCTTGCTAGCCCGAGAACCACATTGACCGAGATAGCCCCCATGAAACAAAAAAATACTCTGTTTCTTCTAATTTTATTTGCATTCCCACTGACTCATTGCACGGTCCATTCATATTGCCTGTCATTTTTTTCCACCTGAGCTATCCTGGGTCATATGCTTACCAAGCTTTCATTACAAATCGGTGGGATAATTTTTCTTCAGGTTTATAAATTAGGTGTTATACAGGAGGTAATGATTAACACACAGCACTGCTGGGGACCACTCAAATTTTTACGCATCCTACATTAATAATGTATTATTTTTCATTCACAGGAGTCTGCCCTTCCATTAATCACTATGAAATAAAACGTCTTCAATGCGGAGCACAGTAAAGATATCATTAAATAAAGACAACAGCATTCACTATCAATTGGAAATCCTTGGCTTCGACGTGCTGAAAAATTAGTAAAGCATAAGCAGTGTGACTGTTATGGCTGAACACATTCAGGCCTCGCGTGAACTCATTACTGTTCAGTGATGAAAACTGTGTCTAATTCATTAAAGTTTCTGCTCTGTACTGTGTAAAATTCTCTGGCACACTGAGAAAAAATTGGAATATGCATGTAACAGACAGTAATGCATGATACAAAGATAATGCACAGTTTTTCTGCATCATCTGGAAACAGATATTTTTGTAAACTGACATTATAACTACACGATGAGGTATGTTGGCTGAATGGTAAGTGTTATAACTGAACTGTTTCAGCTCTGGAAGACATTTAAAAGGGCCTGGAACCCTGATATCTGCAAATGATCCATAGTGAATGAGTACCTTTATGAAGTGGACAGCAATTCAGTCCTAAGGTACTATAAGCACAAATCAGGACTGGATATATGGCTGTTCTAGTGATTAAAATATGCAGGTATGACAGCCAAGGGTGTAGATTTGGGTGTGGGCAGTAGGGACATATCCCTACCAATATTCAACTTTGTCATATTAAGAAGGCTTGGGGCTGATTTGGCCCCTATTAGTGCTGAAACCAACCCTAAAGCCTTTATGACAGCATTCTGACCTTTGAATTAAAATCAAGTTCATTTTGAACTTTCTCTGTGCCAACCAATTTTATATTACTGAATGTGGAAAATAATTATGTGACAAGTTTCTGTAATTATTTATAAAGACTGTGGTCAGTTCAACTCTCAGAGCTGGAAAAACACAACTGAAATGTGAAACATAATTAGCAACAAGTGGAGCACTGTTTTAGGATGACACATGACGACTGGCAATCTACAGCAGAACAGATCACAATGTGTGAAACGCAGAATGGCAAATTAATGCCTGAGTATTATTAAGGTCACAAGATTGTATCTTTCAGCATATGATGCGATAGAAAAAAGGAATTAAAAAACAACGTTGGTGTTTTAACAATACTCAACAAATTTAATATTCAGGAATGCACACAGTCTCAGAATGTTGTGTTGCCCCCTTGTTCCAGAGCTGGAATGTGGCTCTTGACAGTGTGTGTGTGTGTGTGTGTGTGTGTGTATGGAGTTTGACTGTTTTAACCCTGTTCTTGTGTGGCTTTATCCCCCCTAGTGCTCAGGTGTGTGCTCAGTCCAGAGACACAGATTTCAGGTGAACTGACAGCTCAGCAGATTAACCCACAAGCTACCTCCTGTTATTATGAGATGTGTGATTATGTTCTTTTCTAGACCAGGATGTACTGCTGATTCAGCATGTGGGAAACACGTCATCTATCCGAGTGCGGGCATCTTTCCCAAAAGCACATCAGCACAGTTCTACAGTACCTGTAACTTCACAGGAGTTCATCAATCTTACTGTTAGCTCTTTAGGGAATGACAACACCATCCCAATAGTCTCTCGAAGACCCAGCCTCTTGGGCTCACGGTGTTAGTGTTGTACCTCTGAAATTTAGCATGTTGTGCCGGCAGCTTTTATGTAGTTCTTACACAAATGCATTTATTCAACTCATTCGCTTTTCTGAAAATGAATATTAATGGATTTGATGTACTTATTAATAATGGATTGCAAGTCTTTGCTAATAACCTATTTCCTGAAAAAAGTGACAGGCAAAAATCATTCGTAATTAGAGGTTTTCACAGTTACATGGTAATAATGCTAAATCCATGGTGCAGATTATTGAATAGTACCTCAGCCTTATTTCAGTGGGTGTGACAGACATTCATATAACTATGTCCTCCGATAAGGAAGATTAAACATATGCATGCACTGTGTTATCTCTTATATATAATAATACATGTGAATTCTGACGGAACTCTGAAGAGAAACCTTTCGGACCAGGTTTGTTATGTGGAGTAGCACAAGTTGAAACGTCGCTGTTCTGGAGATTGGAAAAGAACAAACCCAAAGGAGTTATAAGAAACAACAGACCCGGCGATGATGCTCGTGATGCCTGTGTATGTTGGATTGGGACAGGGCATCATGAAGATCCACAAACCATTTGGTTAATGGCGCAGCAGCAGAGGTGCTAGAACATGCACGGAGAAAAGGCGGGTGCTTTTGAGAGCATCAAGGACATGCTGTGAGCATTCACACAAGCGCCCGGGTCCTGTGCCAAAGCGACTCAATACACCCGGGTATGTAGCCAGAGCCCGGCTCTTCTCCTTCAGCTCTGCTGCCAAGAATCTCTCTTTAAAGCGCCACAACACACACACAAAAGAGGCTTCGTGTGAAAGCAGCGTAGAAATGAATTATCAGATGGTCTCATTTAAACCAGCCTGTCGCATACACGGACTGTCTTTGTCGGTCTTGCTGATTCAGCGGAATTGATTGTGCGAAGTGGACGATAAGCACACGAGTTCCAGTGTTCAAGGTCAGTCAATGTCGCACATGAGACTGCACTGAGAAATCAAGATAGAGCATGATGCAAAGTTTCGCCTGGCTGTGAAGGCCAATGGAGGACTGTGGGTGAAACATTGTGTTTTATTTAAACCCAGAGCCTATTTCAAAGAGAAAATGCACACGCTTCAACATTCCAAATAATTAAAGAAATCCATACAGCACCAGGAAATAAATCTTATTAATCTTGTGTAGATTAATCGTTGTGATACGGTACTGTAATACTGAAATCCTATTAAATAGAAGCAGTTAAAATGGGTAATACCTTTAAACATAGGGTGAGGCCATGCACTGCAACATTGTATTGTCTGAGTTACTGAACTAGTCAGTTTTAATAAATATCTAATGAAGGATCTTGTAATTTTTTAAAAGTTTTTGAAAAGCATACTGGTGACGAAGTCCAGTGACTTTCATGTCATTTACAGTCAGTGGACACCATGCTAATTCTCACAAAAACACAAGAGAAAGAGAAAAGCAGACCATAAAAGGTTTTAGGACAAACAAATATGGCTGAATCAATGTTTGGAGTGGATCTGGGATCAAATCACACATTCTGTCATAGATAAAGCTTGGTCTCATTGCGTAGTCTTTCAAAAAAAAAATCTTCAGTGTCATATTACAGCATTCCTCACTAAAATAAAAACATAAAATAACCTGAAATGTCACTGGTGCATCCATATAAATATATAAATATACAATCCAGGGTTCAGGAATTTGAGAGATGATATAATGGCGTCCTATGAAGGACTGCAGTCTCGCCATTGGAGCGTGTTCTGTGTGAGGAGAATAAACTCATGAGTCAGGCTTCCGTTCTGCAGGGAGGCTTCCCTTTCCTGGCCACAGGCACAGTGTCAGGCGGGTCCTCAGGCTAACAGGGCCTGACTGGTCAATGATCACATGACACACAACACCCTCGGGAGACTGAGCAATGAGGCACGAAGGCCAGTCATTACCAGTGATGGAGCAGTTGAATTGAGAAAAGCTTGCAGTCATCCAGGCGTCTCCATCCAGGGCCACGGTTCAACAGCGCTAATGCATGTATTAGTCATATATAACTCAATAATAACTCTAAATGTACAGTAGAAAATATTACTAAATGCCTTGTCTAAGGGGAAATCATTACCAAGCGTGAACAGATTAGAGGTGATGTTATATATGTGACCAGCAGATGGCAGCAGTTACTTATCAAGTCTTGCTCAACGTGACGTTCGCCTTTCTGTTTCCCTTCTTTTTAGTTCCAATTTTAAGCCTTAAACGAAATTAATTCAATTACATTTTTCATTTTTTTGTAAAGTGTTGAGGCTTCCCAAAGTTGTTTTAAGGAGGCTTAAGGTATCAGACCCAGGAAAGACCTTGATCCAGACTTGACTCCGTGTCAGTAGTCCAGGCGAGCTTTAGCTATATCATAGCATTATATTATGGGCCAGAACACTTTAAATACTACACCGGTTTCAGAAGTGTGCTCTCTCGGTTAAACACACGCACACAGAGTGTAATCTTAATTTAAAATAGTTACACATATTTCAAATAAGCAACTCTTTCAAATTAAGCTTGACCCTAAAATATATATTTTCCCCCGAATCAATACCATCATTGCGAAATATTTACCGTCTCGAATTTACAATTACAATACAGTGGTATGACGCAACTGACCCTGCATGTTCTTACCAATGATAAAATATGTTCTTGACATTTTAAGCACAAAAATCGAATCGACTTTCATTACTGGACGTATGATGCCATCTAGTGGTGCGTTTAACTCCCTCCCCCCATTTTTCAGGGTTCGTAATTTCAGGGTGATTATACAAAAACCGTACCTTGTAACGGTAATTTCTGCCACTACTAATGCAACAGATCAGATGGAGACTAAGGGATGCTACTGCATATTTCCACAAGCTTATTAACGTATGTACTGTATGTCACTGTTGGTTTGCTGTAGTTGTTGTAAATGCTTTTGGTTATTTGTGACAAGGCTCTGGTTTGCTTTTCAAAAAATATATAAATATATATGAATCATGCATATATACATGTGTCAGACGTATACAGTGACAGAAGATTTATATGCTTAAAGCTGACGTACCTTTTACTGCTCCTAACCCTTCAATTTATTGTACTGTAAGAATTAGAGAATTTTTAGATTTAGAGAATTTAGAATTTTTAGAATTAGAGAATTTTTAGAATTAGAGAATTAGAGAATTTTTAGAACAAATCTATGAATCCTTCGCTCACAATATGCAAGTTATGAGTAAACGTGAACCTAAACCTAACGGAAAATATTTGGATCTTGTTTCTTTGTCAGTCTAAATACATAAATTGTTCATATGAATAGCACTGACATAAGTAGAGTACTGCTCATTGGTGTTAAAATATGGTTGTTATACTAATCTTGTTACAGCGCGCTTTGCTGGAGAACAGGCCACCCCGCTATACACAAACAAAAACTGTTTCTATAAAAATCCTTCCTTCCAGCAGACACACAAAGACGGTAATTTTAACCATTAAGCTTTAAAGTCTAACACACTAAGCAAAATGTTAAGAGCCAAGTAAAAGCAAATACACACATGTACAATAAAAAGGAAAAAAACATACTAAATACAAAAGAAAAGCATTGCACTTAAAAAATCTCAGTCGGTGATTTTATTTTTTGTACATTCTTAATATGGCATGTTTTTTTTTTAAACAAAAATGATAAAGAAATTAGGCACAACCCAATTTGAACATAATCTTTAACAAAAGGGGAAGAAAAAGTATAAATAAAAGGGAGAAAATAACATTTTAAATTTAATACTGGTTAGGTTTTAAAAGTAAAATAAATACGTAATGAAGTATGGATAACGTTCTTTTTTTCTTAATTACGATTACATTTTAAATTATGATTAAATTTTGGCACTTAAGCTTAAAAAAAAAGAGGCTGGGTCAGATGGAGCACGCGTGTCTGTCAGCACTCAGACTTTAACACTGATTGTCGAAAACTATTTTCTCTGTCGTATATTACACACCCTCTGTCCAACTGGGTAGCTCTTTCATAACAAACCACTTCGAAACAAACTTCGATGCAAGGGGGAAAGACAGTCATAACATTCCATTAACTAAATAATACATAACAGTATCACAGCCCTGAAGCATCATAGATGTCCCCCTTCTGCTAATGAGTCCAAGCATCGTTAGCCAGGACTCTAATCAGTTTTGTGTGTGCGTGTCTGTGTGGTGGTGCTGGTAATGAGGGGGGGCTGGTTTTGAAAAACAGCTCATCACATAACATATGCACTGAAACCCAAAGTAAAGGTAAGACTTTCTTCTTTTTTTCACCATTTCCATTGTTGTGCTGTGAGCTGGATGGCACAACAGACCGTAGAAGTGTACTGTTACACATTTACAGCACATTACTTGCCTCCATTCGCTGACCACAGGTGGTACAGCAAACAGGCAGGTGTACAATGAGCAGGACAAGGGGACTTAGCTCAAAGCTCAGATAGTCTGTTATGGCACTACCATCTCTCTGTGGTCTGGACACCATTTCATTAACTTTGCCCACAGTTCTTTTTTGGACTAATGAGGAACTCATCTACAATAAACCACGAGTTGGCTCTAAATTGTTTGGAAGAGGATTGTTGTTGCAGAATACGACTAACTGTAATGTACAACCTGAGTGTTATGGGACCAAATGCAGACTAATTTCATTTTCCCCACATAGGGCAAAAAAATCCTTTTCAACAAATGGCGTGAGTTACTCCACCTGCTGACTAGCGACAGGCCCACTAAGGATTCTAAAATAAAGACATTGGCGGGCCAGCATGTATGAACACTGGGGCGGTTTGTGTTCGCTTCATCCTTTCTTAGGTTTCTTCCTCCTTTCACTTCCACTGCGAGTAGCTTGGTGCACACGTAAAGCTTCTGGTAACTCTCTCCACCGAGGAGGGGTGCGGGCAGGGGGAGGGGTTCACGGCAAGCGAGGTGCAAGCATTAAAAATGGGCGGGGCCGAAACCAGGCTTTCACATGTTATTTAATTCCATTAGAGTCTGATCCAGCATCTGGTGCATTTCAAGGTTCTCTTCTTTAGCTTGTGAAAGTTTCTCTGTTAGAACAGCAAACGAAGACATTAAAAAAATAAGCGCATTACGGCATTTATGACATTGTGACTAACATGCAGCATCAAGCTTTAGTCCAGTTACAAGTTCAGGCTACCCATGGCATGTAGTGATGGAAGGAAAACACAAAGTGTGTGGGATTATTGTGCTCTGCCAATCAGCAACAACTTTGGCCCACTGCTGATTGGTCCATTTTATCAGCTCCCCTGGTGTGACATAATAAGCTACAGGTCACACACAAAATCCCACACACACGAGGTTTCTCCCATCATTGAGGACAATGGCAGTGTCACATGACATTAAACTGAAAAGTCAATTGGATAATCAAACACTAAATACACATGCACTTTGATGCCCAAACATGAATATTCATTTGAGGTTAGAGATATCATTCCTGGCACAGTGACTAACGGGTAACAGTATCTCAGTCCATACATTAACAGCAGAAATTCAGTCATATTTGGGACATGCATTACATGAATAAATACACAAGACATACAGTGCTACACTTAAATGCTTTTAAAAAAATAAAATTAAAAAAAAAATTTCTCCTCCAGAAATACACAGGAGAGACAATCCCTGAATGCGTTTAACTTATTTTGGTACTCCATGCTGACTTGCGTAAGCTCAAAGCAGATAACATTACCTAATGCTATGTCCATTGTTGCCTGCCATTTGCCATTACAAGGAAGCACACAGTAAATTTGACAAGTTCAAATTTGCTAAATCTGAGCGTCCTGAAACATTGCTAATCCTCATTGAGGGCCAATCTTAGCTCGTTAGCAAGAATGCGGTTTTTCTCCAGTTGCTGGTAGAGACGATCTGGACAGTCCGAAAGCAGGTTAAGGGGGAAGAGAAAGAGAGTGCAGAGAAGCGTTAGAAAAAGACAGAAACATGCAGATTAGGCAGTTAATGGGAGTATTTTTAATAATAAAATTAACCATTTCCTCACAGTGGCTGTTCCCTATGAGCGGAGCAGAGAAAGAACGGTTCTGCAAAGTCGCTGAGGAAACACGTCTGTGGAGAATAGGGTCAGCTGCTTGGTGTGACCGTTTACCTTTTAAACAAAACCTCTGCTTCTGCAGTACGGGCCAGAGGAAGTAGAATCCACAAGTACCTGAGATGTCTAAGCTTCAAAGTAATCTCTTGAGTGTGATGGGAAATGGACAAGGACAGTCCACACAGTATTAACCAGATCACGCTGGTCTGGTCACATGACATTTAGTCTTTCACTGCGTCTTTGCATGTTACCACAAGTGACCTTAATTAACTGACATCAAGTAAGATGCTTGTATAAAGATAGGCACTATGGAAAATTAGCTGTGAATTTACTTCTACTTCTCACCCACTTCCCACTTCTGACACTCAGATGACATTAGTGGAAACGGGCTGCTGTTAAATTAGTTCTGAAAGAGCCCAGTTCCTGGAAGCCTGAGGACGGTCAATAAACTCGGCGGGGCTCGTGTCACCGCTGAATGCAGCATTCACACAATTTGTCCAGCCAGCAGTAAACTGGTCAAATCCGAATATGCATGTATAAGCAAATCTGTGTGTGAAGAGCATTACAGAAGACGACACTAAGACTAACCATAGCATCACTATCAGCTACAATAAGGGTACACAAGTGAAAGGGCAGTTTAGACAGCAGATCCAGATTTCACACCAGCCTGGACTTTAAAAGGAAAAACACAAAGAACAGGAACTGTGGAAAGTAACATTTTATTAAAGCCAGTCAATAAATAAACACACAAGGAAAAAGAACTAAATAGCTACAGGTTTTACAGATGGAATGAAGTCGATTTGATACAAAATAGGAGCCAAAGACATGAAGTTTACAGAAATTATAGCTTTTGTAAAAACAGCTTTAACAAAGGTAAGGTGAACAGAGTGGTGAACAGAGTGACCACTGCTGGAGAGAGCTGGCACACAAAATCATGTAGTCACGTAGCAGATGAGAGGAACGAAAGAGTACAACGATGAGCCACTCTGCAAATGTTTCACACGCACAGCGAAGCTACGCTGCCCGGGTGGGGAATCCAGCCTGGAAACGTCACCTTGCACATTCAGTGCTAATGCGACAGTTTAAATAATCAGCCACTGGAATTTTCTCCCATCAACTCCGCAAATGAAAATACACCTTCAGAGGAATCCTTTTTAATATGGAGATCACTACTGCTCACCTATATCTGGGCTTAGGACAGAATGCTGTTGGATTCTGTTATCCCTCTGTAAGACTGTGGATGACAAGTCCACCAGCTGCTGCTTACTAAAGACACGTACATAAACTGGCGCGTGCCAACGACAATAACATGGCATAACCCTAACCCAAGGAAGCATGTGCCATCAGTAAGACAACTGAATATTAGAGCTCAAAGTCAGACAGCAAACAATATTAAAATGGAAAGGCATAAAAGCGGAGCATGAAGAGGACGGACAGGACCGGTGACAGTCGCAAGATCGAGTATAACGGCCACAATAAGGCGATGGGCGTGGAGCGACCAGCTGCAGGGCTACATGGAGGTCATGTCGCTGAACGCTTGGTCCAGCTCCTCACTCATGCTCCTGCACCTCGCTGTCTGAGCGCGCAGCTCGTCTTAGGGGGCGAGCGCGTGTGCAGGTCAGAGGGGCAGCCAGAGGCAGAGAGGATCATGGGATGCCACAGGACACCCAGTCCACCAGCGAGACCGGATGGGCCACAGCATGCAGTGTGACGCATAGGCCGCAGGGCCGAAGAGCAAAGGAAGCAAGACGGAGAGCGAGGTGTAAGCGAGGTGACGCTGAGCGTGCCACACGCTGAGCCCGAAATGCGACAGTTCAGACGGGCAGAGCTTGTCCACTTTCTCAGGCACAGGAGAAAGAAGTGCAGGTTTCCACTAGACATCTACAGAGCACTCAACAGCGTACCTCTAACTACATAAACGCTGTTAGGATTATGTCCAGTGCCATGTATGTACTAACTCTAAAACAGGACTAACAGCCCCAAACATTGTGTGCCCCACAGATCACGTGACCAGTCACAGTTACCGCCCTTTATTGGAACACGGTACAAACAGGAGGTAAATGGGTAAATGGAAGGTAAATGCACACGCGGAACAGTGCCATAACCCTTCTTGATGTACAGCGTTATACAAAACACCATCAAACAGACCATGAAGAAAGGCTGCTGAAATGGGTTGTTTTTTTTTTTTTTTTTAAAAACATTCGGCTACTAAAACCTGAAGTGAAATCAAATAATACTTACAGATAAACACCAACTGTTGGGCATGTAGTACACACTGTAACCGCACATAAAAATTAATGGATGTTAACAAAACACTCCTACCTTCAAGGTCATCGATGCTCTTCTCAAGCTTGGTGACTGACCTCTCTGCAAACTCAGCACGGGTCTCAGCCTAGACAGGCAAAACGCACAATTCACCGCTTCTGCGTGTCCAAAAAGGGCCCACAACTCACGAAGCCCTCAAATAAAAACCTGCTAATTAGCACAGTGGACTGACCTCCTTCAGTTTATCAGCGAGCACCTTGATCTCCTCCTCGTACTTGTCCTCCTGCTGTGAGTACTGCAGAGAAGAGCACACGTTGGAGAACCTGAGCACCTACACAATGTTCTTCACTGACGAACAGGTACCATCATTACAACAACAAGACTGCAGAACAAAAAGCAGCAGTACACCAGCGCCAAGCCGCACCCAACTTTGTTCACAAGCCAGGGGTTTACAATGACATCACCTAACAGCTAAATCGACACAAATACGTCCATCTCAGGAATACCTCAAGTCTGGCACAGCACACCCAAAGATGGGCGCCAACCTACCTTCTCAGACTGAGCCTCCAGTGACTTCAGGTTGTTGGTCACAGTTTTCAACTCTTCCTCAAGCTCAACACATTTGCTGGTATTTTAGACATAATCAGAAAGCAGAGGTTTGGGGTGGGGGAGGGACAGGGTGGGGGAGGGGGTTTGAAAGAGGCCAAA
>JABJVR010048510.1:0-24252 GCA_025773905.1 Chitala chitala
TTTAGTGCTTTGCTGAAAATGTAGTGTAATGTAGTGTTTGCTTTAGGTTTAAAAGGAGTATGCTAATCAACATTTTCATTAAGCAATAAAAACACATAGGACAACTGAGGTATTAATCTGAGATGTTTTTCTTACATAATTTAACCCACTATTAGACTAAAATGTTGAGCTTAAGCCTTTATACAAACTGTAGTTTTCCAGAGAAATTGAACAGTGAAAGATTCAGGTTAAAAATGTGAAAGTCTAAAATCTAAGATATCAGACAACTTCCACAATGTTTCCCCACCTTTCACATCTTTTGATTATTTTGGTTTTTTTTTTTTTAGGCTCTTCTCATATACCTGTTTGTTGACTTGCTGCAGCGATGCAGAGGATCTGCACTGGACTCTTTCAAAGTATGTGAATCTCTATAGATTGATTTCTTACTATTTTGGTTTGAATAATGATTATCACAATGTCAGTCTTTTTCTGCTACTGTACATCCAGTTTTTACATTGTGTGTGTGTGTGTGTGTGTGAATATATACATACAGACCCCCTCCTCATAAGTTGTCAAACACAACTGAATACAATCTTAAGGGCAACATGTTTTATCACTATTGCCAGACAGAAGAAGCTCAAATTAAACATCAGAATAGCTACCTAATTAGAGCACAAGGTTACACAGAAGCACAGCTTTGATTTGATGAAGAGGGATATACATGCATTTGACATATGACTCAAAGATGATGCATGTGATTTAACTATGACAATTCTACCCATTTGGTCTGTTAGTGTACAACCTGATAACAGATTGTAAGTTTATTTTTACTTTCAGATTTCTTTCATGTCAAAATGCCTTTTATAGATTATTTTTCTAGTATGTTTTTGGTAGTAGAGCTATAGAAACCAATTCAAAAGTGAAACGTACACATGGTTGCAATTCATTGTCCATTAAAATCTTAGTTGATCTTTGCAAGAGGATATATATGTGAAGTAATTTACAGTGCATTTAAAATCTGTTAAGTGAAATTAAAACTGACTATTGTTTAACACTGAAATTTTAGTCTTTGGAGACAGAGAGGATTGTAATGCAAGATGTAGAGCTGGAAGAGCCCCCCGCTGGAGCAAACATACAGGAAGAGGAGGAGGAGGAGGAGGAAGAAGATGAGGCAAGTAAGTGACTGTCATGGTGATTCCAGCACATAATGCTGCTCTTGTTTCTATGACTGATGCTGCATTTGTTTGTGTTACTGATGTTGCATTTGCTTTTGTTAGTGATTGTGCATTTGTTTGGGCTAGCCACAAACTCTGGAAAATGTAAAAGATTTGTGCTGTGCACCCTGAAAAAGAAGTGGTTGAGAAATACTGTAACAGTTCAATGGAAATGCTAAATGTACAGCATATAACAAAAAAATTATGTGCAGAAGAAGCTTATATAGGCACACAGAGAGGGAGCCTTAATATGATTTAGGTTCTTGTGTATAAAAATAGGACAGTAATGAGAAACTGGTAGAGATGAATCTGGTATTTGGTATAGAGAAAATGAGATGAAGTCAGACTGATAATATCTACCCCTGTCAAACAGCATTAATAAAGAATATTAACAGCACAACGGTGGGTTGGTAGCTCAAATGCTAATTTACAGCCACTCTTTCATAACAGTGTGCAGAAAATAGAAGGACAACTCTGTATCAAAATAAAAGCATTTCAGTATCCTCCAACACTAATATGAGAAACACTCGGCTCTGATGACCTGGATTATTATTGAACAAACAGTGTACAGTATGCCAGTTACTTTTATAGAAGTAATTGATTTCATCACTACCGGCAACAAAAAAGCTTGAAGGTCCAAGTCCTGGAGTTCGCACAAGTACAGTTTTGTCATTAATAAACATGCATCTGGAATACTTACATTGACAAGCTGTGTTTGAGCAAATATGCAATACGCCTTAATGACGGGCCACGTAATTAAACAGGGCATAGAGACAAAGTATTAGTAGGGGAATACGAAGTGTTAATATTGGGGGAAATAATTCAGTAGCTCCTAGATACAAGGCAGAGGATCCAAACAAAGGCGCTGCTCCAATCAATTTGGATGCCAGGCTATAGCTCAGTACGAAGACGGTGCTTAGTTATTTATGAACATCCTACTGAAATGTCTTGGAAGGACTGGAGGAAGAGGCTGGCAGAAAGCCTTTCTGGGCAGAAGACAGAAAGGACAGATTAAAGGTTTTGCCTTCTATTTCACATCTTTCAGAGCCAGCAGGATAAGAGTTATGGAGAGCTCTTGGTCTCTGTTAATGCCCAGTTACTGAAGCAAAAAATGTGCTTTTAAACAGGATGAAAATTTATTTTAGACTAAAAGAGTTTTATTTTGGTGCATAATTAAACCTAAGCAACAACACCCTTTTTATTAATCGAGGAAAAAAGGAAATGGGTGGCATGCTGAATTTTCCAGGTTTTTCTCCACTTCATTACATGGAAAAATACTTGAAGTAGGAGTTTTTCAGTTGTGATAAAGTGGCACTTAAAATATTCTGATGTAAATTTAAGTTTTGTTGAAATTGTTTTATGTCCAATGGCTTTTTCAGAAAAATTTATAAATCGTGTAGCATTACAATAAAAACAGGTTGTTAATATAACAGTAGAAGCCCATGACTTGCAGTATCTTTCATGCAATATATTATGTATAAATGGAAGTTTGAGAAATATAAGAGTTTTCTTATGTAGTCTAATTATCTTATTTGCAACATTTTTTTCTTTCAACATTACATTACTATAGGATATACTCATACAGTGTATTAAATTAAGGATGAAGTTTGTTATTAAAAAATAGGTAAAAAAAAAAAAAAACAGCCAGGAGAGTATCTAAGTAAGGTCTGTAATATACTGTATATGTTAATCTTTTTTAAGGACCAAAGCTTTGTAGCATGTGACTGTAACATCCTAAATGACTAAATTGCACCTGTGTTCATTTCCCTAATGACTCTTACTACCTGCTGTGCAAAAATTATACACTGCAGTACCTATGAGTTGTCATACACAGTTATCAGGATATAATAATCAAAGCACAAGTTGAAAATGCAATTTACTTTTGGTAAATCAGTATTTTTCTCTTAAATTTGGAATGTGTGTGGCACTTGTTATGCCTTTTATATGTTTGTGTGGTCTCTCCTGAGGTTCTTGGCCTTTCTGATTTCAGTTTAAATGAAGGTGTTCTACTAACATTTGAGGTGTTTGTCTATGTGATAAGAAAGGGAACACAATTGCAAATTCCACACTTTTTTTTCTCAGGCACACTTTATGGATTTAATATGCGATCAAGGTGCCTTTCATGCCGTGCAGACTGTTAAATCCGTAAAATTCTTGGAAATTGATCACCTATCACAGTTAATGTAGTTTTAAATAAAATGGTAAGGCTAAGGAATTAGTTTATTACTGCCGGCTGCATGTGCGGAGCTCTAATGCCACCGCTTGGTTATTGCTCAATTTATAGGCAAGGTTGAGAGTGTCGTCGGATAACTTTTGAAATGGTGTGGCATGATTCAGTTCAATTATGTTTTCACAGCTTCTGTATATAGGCTGGCTTTTCAGCATTTGATAAGGTGGCCATTAAAAAGATGGATCTTTCAAGGTATAAGATATGCAGCCTATACTTGTTCAGCATTGCCTCCTAAGATATGCACTAAAATAAACGATACTCTTGTAATCATCCATCATTGGAACCCTGTATAAGGAATGTAATACTGTATATGATAAAAATGTATTTGAAACTCCATACAGCTTAGTTTTTGTCATTTAGCTAGAACATTATATGCATTCCTAAATCCTTCCCTTATATATATATGATCTTTATTCTAGGTATTCATATGAAATTAAATTGTTTTGCTTGTCAAAAAATGATAGTGACTGAGTTATATGTTGTTTTTTAACATGCTGTTTAGATTAAAGATTTGGAAAACTTTGGTGTTTCTCCTCTGGCAGTTTTACCATGTTGAGCCACGCCTGTGTGGTTTTCCACTCTGCCATTACCTGTTCCATACTGGGTCAGAAAGGCCCTGCTCAGGAGCAGGACCAAGCATTCCAGACTCTGGTGTCAACTGAGCCTGACTGCATCACAATGAAGTTACTCGCTGGAGAGCTTCTTTTCAGGGCTGCAAGACAAATGTTTAACATTGAAGTGAAGATGCTGTAGTTTTTTTGTTTTTTAAATTAAGCAGTTCAATTCAAGATAGACAGAATGCAAAAATGGTGGTTTGTAGCAGAACTATTTTATTAAGAATACACAAGAATATTTGGTTTATTGTTTAACACATAACAGTACAGCTGGTACAGTTAAGAGGTGCAAGCAATTTTAGCTGTTTTGTCTGAGTAGAAAACACAACGTGACTTGAAAGAGTAAGTCGGAAACAAAAAGGTGTATCAGGACAGAATGCTAAATTAGCAGAAGTGAGAGAAGACAATGGAAACTGTTTCTGTGGAAAGTTACAGCACTTTTCTTATTTGCCTAAGTTTGTATTTCAGTTCAGTCTATTTGAATTAGCCTATACGTGCCTGTTGTCTTTTGGCATGACCTTCTTTGGTGTAATGTTGCCCTTACTGCCTGCTACTGCACTTCTTGCTAGTGGTTTGGAGTGTTTTCCTTCAGGATGACCTCCCCTGGGTGCTCTTCTTCCTCTGTTACAGCCTTAATGAACACATACTGTCTTTCTGCTTCATTGCTTGATCTCAGTTACTTCAGTAGGTTGGCGTGATAGGTGTGGGAAAGCTTGTTGTGGTTTAGCATGGGTGACTTCATGTGGGTCCTGCCATTGTATTGTTAACTTTTTTCCAGAGAAAGGGTCGTAGCATCTCCTGGCACTGAGCACTGTTGCAAGTCTGTTTCTCATGCAAGACTTTTTGCTTTTTGTCTCAAATTGTTTTGTCTTAAAAATCAAAAAACTTTGTTAATATAGTCTGTGATGAAGGTTCAGTGTTTTTCTCCATCAACACTACTTTAAGAATACAGAGCATTTGCAAAAGGATGTGCTGGGGATTTAATGTTAAAACCGAAAACAAAGCAATGATGTGGGCCGGGTGAAAGCGAGTCAGGGACCTGAGGCATCAAGGACAAGCTGTTAGACTGCATTGGCTGTCCCTTAGGCTGTGACTGAGTCTCATGCAGCACACTCTCATAGTGAAACGGAACTCGCGGCAGCCAAGTGCATCTGGAATGTAGAGCAGAAGCACTCACCTGCATGCCATGCGCATCCTCACAAACAGTGACAACAGTCCCTCAGGCAGTAACGACAGGGCCAGAACATCTGCCCCTGTGCTGAAGCATTCAGCGTCCGTCAGGGCTCCTGGAACACACTGCTGGGCTGAGACAGCGAACCCTCCAGCTGTATTAGCAAACGCTATGCTGCATTGGCACTTTCAGCCAAAGGAGGCGCCTTTCTAGCATGAGGAAATACTGTAGGTGCATAGAGTTAAGTGATGGAAAGGCACTAACTTAGGGATGATGTTGTCCCAGATCACCACATACACAAACTAGCTCATGCTTCTAACAAAATGAGACAGTACATCCTCAATATAAAGTATGTGTACAGTTTATATATTGGGCTCTAATTTTCTGGGCTTATTTATTTCAATGTATGGTGCCTCAGAAAAGCTACCGTACACTTTATGTCTACCTCTACCCCAGCCAGCTTTTCTTAGTTAATTCCTAATGTCTTTTTTTTTTTTTACTTTTTTCTCATTTTGAACCTTAGACGGACATTGGTGCAGAATTGTTATGGGGTGACTAATTTTGCTAAAATCAGTTAAGCTGCCCCACAAGTCACCTTTCAGACTGTGTGACCTACAGCACTTGAGTTCAGTTTAGCCTTAGGAATGGCTACAAAGATGTGTGTTCATTAACTTCTCTCCTCCTTCAGTCTTGATTTGTCTATCTCGTGTTATTTCAACTCATATGTGCTTCTGTTATTTCTGTTCAGTAATGGTACCGGTTTCATAGTTCACACATAGCTATGCATCTCCATATCTTAAACTTCAGCTTCTCAGCAGTCCACAAGCTCTTGATGGTGGTTGAAGGCATGAAATCTTTGCCCTCTGTTTCTGTCTTATGCCTCCTGACATTGGCAGTGCGGCAGTGGAAACTGCCTGTTGTGTTCAATAATGACAACTGTTTGAAAACACATCTCCATAGAGAATAGGGAGGTTCTTCTCATCTCTTTCAGTGATAGCTGATGTTTTAGCAGAGCGTGTATTTTCTCTAAAACTAATCCAGCTGAATGCAGGAAAGTGTTTTGTAATTGCCAGTAAACACAGGTTCTTCGTGCACTAACACTGAATCGTTTGTGTGACTAAATTTGTTTTTCACATTCCAGAGAGCATACTGGGCTTTCTGAGGATAAATCAAGTACGCACTACTGGTGAGGAAACCACCAGTTTATCTAAGCCTTCCACTCAGCCTTCACTGTAATTGGAAGCTTTCCATTCACAAAGTACATGCATTGTTGCCTCGTGTTCAGGTAGATACCGGACAATTTGCTCCTCTAAGTTCAGTATGTTCCTCAGTAGAAGTGGCCTGAAGCACTTTGATAGTAGGTTTGACTTTTTATTGGTGTTTTGGTCTGCTGCGCTCTTCTTGACATGAGAAACATCACTGAGCCATCATTCTGTGAGATGTCGTGTACAGTAATTTGAAGCCAAATGAAATTTAACTGGCCAGATAAACTTCTGTCAGTTACAACCTTTATACTTCTTATTCTGTTTTCCCTTTTTTCGGTTTGGAGTATAGCTGTATTTGTAATGGATTAAAATGTGGAGGGTTTTCTGTGAGAACCCCTATGTGGAATAATGTAAGTGTGGCAAGTGTCAGTATCTTGCATGTTTCTGCCTTAATTGCTTAGTTGTCATTTTTGCAGTGGATGGAAGTTTTTGAGAAAGTAATGACATTGCCTTTTGGTTAGGTGGCACGGTGGCGTGGTGGTTAGCACCTCCGGGTCTGGGATTTGGTTCCTGCCTCAGGCCTGTGTGCATGGAGTTTGTATGTTCTCCCCGTGCTTGGTGGGTTTTCTCCAGGGTTCTCCGGTTTCCTTCCACAGTCTAAAGACATGCGGGTTAGGTTAATTGGTGTTTCCAAATTGCTCTTTGTGTGTGTCCAACGACAGATGGTGTGACGCATAGGTTGGTAGTCCTTCAGTTGCATCAGTGGCGGTGTCTCTGCCATCCAGCGGACCCTGCACTTTGTGTGGGACTAACGCTAGGAAGTAGTAGTAGTAGTGATGACATTGACTTTTGGTTGCATGTTTGTTTGTCATTTTAACAATTGAATTACAGTAGAGAACAAACTCTGAGCTGATCTCCACACAGCATTTTTACTACTCTCATGCTGGCTGACAGCTGATTCGAATGCTTGCTTGTAATTTTGATATAGGATGTAAGTTTTAGTGCCACATGAAATTCAGATGTTTTTATTCTTTGCCCACTGCATTATTTTAGAAAACTAAGGTATATAAACAGAGGCTAATGGAAACTGTGGAAAGCGGAAAGGTGCATTTATTTTTTGTATTTGGTATTTACAAAATAGTATAGTGGAAGGGCATGCTTATTCAACATTAAGCTCAATGAACCATAAATCATTCCATTATCTGGTGTTCCACATTTTACTAACTGTGGACAACTTTGTTCTCAATGAAATTGGTAAGAAATGTCAGAGAAGCTCTGAATGTATTGGCTCGTCCGACACCTTTTAACAGATGCAAAAAAAAAGTGAAAATCAAAACAAGACCACAGCAGAGTTGTTCATTTTTTGCACTGCTTATCATGCTGTAAGTGTAACAGATCTAAGGCACAGTGACATTTATGACTGATCTCTTGAGCTTCCTGCTGTCCTACTCTCCCCGGAGGCTTTGGGTGAACAACCAGTCCCTGTGCAGCATTACAGTACTTACTAGACTTTTTCCCTTCAAAACTGGTTTTTTAAAGCTCCCTTTGCATCCAGCTTCCCACCAGGTGTTTCATATGAAAATGAACCGAAGTGCACAATGTCCAAACACTCGTTCAGAATGTTTTGAGAACTGACTCATGGATCGCCAGAGTTACTGGACTATTATTGGTTATAAAATAGTCTACACACAGTACTTACTTTCTGATATGTACTCCATGTCACAGAGCAGCGTCAGTGCTGTCTGGGGAGACATACTGTATTATCACTGGTTCTGTGTTTTTCATGCTTTGCTTGAAGACCGTGGGCTGCTGCAGAGGGAAGTGTCTGCAGAGAAGCAAGAAGACAGACTCAAACCAAATCTTCACCTGCTGGGCAGGCTGTTCCTCAATACTTACCTGAGTCACGCTTTCAACTTCTTCCTGCTCTCCCACTTGTAAGTCTTATTCTTAAAATACTTATTTCAACTGTTTTTTTTTTTAATGCATTGGAATGTCACACAGCTGTTATGAAACATTGTGCTCAATACCATATGGACCGCTGTTACATTTTGTCTTTAGGATATGTGGTGCTTAAAGAAGTGTTTTGGTATGTGAAAGAATCATGTCTTTACAATAAGTGAACATTAAGGCGGCAATAAAAAAAAGTAAAAATGATAATATTAAAACACGTTTTCTCACCAGTGGAGGAAGCAATGTGGTGCACAGGTTTTTTTCTCTTAAACATTCTACAGTTATACCAAGGCCTGTGCTGTGTGGTTTCAGTATGCAGCTGCTAGTGGACTGCAGTAGTATAGTTTGATGTAGGTCCAAAAACTATCACTTTCCTATCACAAGCCAGTGGGAAGTATTCTCCAGCCTCACAATTAAAACTCAAGTATTTCCAGGGATAACAGTGTTCTGTTACGACATCCCATACATTTGCTGAACGTTTTCACAGAATGCTGGCTTCTTCTGTTTGTAAATATTGGCATAACTTGTAAATGTATAGATTTCTCCATGCTTTCCTTAAAAACGTCTAGTGTGCTGCTTTGTATCACATTTCTTATTGTTGCTGTTTTTGCTCAATGCTCAAGTTGTGCTGCAGAAACTGTATAAAGAAAGGTCATGTGCCCCACCCCCACATCTACCAGTTAAATTTTAAAACTTATGTTTCATATTGACAGTTTTTACATAACAGCATACCCTCCTCCACAATGATTTTAATAGAGGACGTAAGTGAGAAGCTGCCTACAATTTCAGATTGTTATGCAATCGTGCCTTAACCCTGTGAGCTCCCTGCTCTCTTATTTCAGGTTTTCCATATTACTCAGCAGTCTCTCAACACAGAGATGAAAATTGCTTTTTTTCTGTACAGCCATTAATAGACTGACTTTAACAGGGGCTTTTTATGCTTTCTGTATTCAGCTGTGTAGCTTACAAAGATTACTATAGTAATAGTGACCCAACTGAAGAATTTCCAAAGGTAACTGTAAAACAAAAATGAACGCAAGCATCATTGACCCTTTTATTTAGGATTTATTCCATTGTCACATGCAATGCCCATGGTATTTTGAAGAATTACATTAAGTGAAATGAGCATGCTGTATACTGTGTAACATTTTTCATTGATTAATATTTGTATAAATGCGGACGTATAACATAGGCAACAGGGGTGACCTAACTCTTCTTTCCGTTTCTCTGACTCTACAGTAATTAAAATTACTTAATCCTAATCCTGATTTGTTACTCTGAAGCACAGGCATTTACTAAACTGTAATGTAGACAGTAGTACACAGTTACCTCTTATCAGCATATAATTCCATAATGCAGCTTTTGAAAGACATTTTTGCAGGCGTGGCACCCTTACCAGAAGGACATGCACATTTTTCACTTAAAGATGATGTCGGCTCTTCTCCACATTAATTAGCATTAACGATTGGCCGCTCTGTAGCCAGCGGAGGCTTTTCACTTTCTCCTTACACAGAATGAGATGACCTCAGTGACACATTGCAGTAGTTCCTGTCATTAAAGTGTCTGCCATTTGTCTTTACGCAGACGCAAGTCACATTACATAAAGAAGAACTTCAGTATGTTTCTCTGATAGGGTTTATTCTTCAGAAAGACTTTCACTTCTGAGCATGGATAACGTCTGCTGCTTCACTGCTCATTTTCCTCCTGACATCTTTCATGAATAGATTTTTGTCTACAGCACATTTGCCCTCTTATATTTGTTTTGAACTGAAATAGGCCCTGATCCACTTACCCATTATGTTTTCAATGCACTGCAGTTTTCTTTGGTGTTTTTCTGTTTTTATTAACAATTTTCCATTCTGAGGTCTGGTGCCTCTCAAGTTCATAATTCAGGAACAAAAGTGTGGAAACTGCTCTGCTTCACCTTTTAATTCTTCAGATGAAAACTGTTGCTATCCTTGCATCTAAAAAAGCAAAAGCAGATCAGTTCAAGAGATGGAGTTGCCTTCCCCTGCATTGTGAATCATTGCATTTTACATCTGTAGACACTGGCCATAATATGCTCACAATCTATTGAGTTTTTGTAAAATATTTTACATTCACTTATCAGTTACAGTTGTGGGTTTGTAGAAATCGTTCATCCATTTTCCAACAGCTTATCATGGACAGGGTTACGGGGTTGGAGAAAACTCACATTTGGAATTTCTAGTGTATGTAAATTCTCTCATTGCAAATTTTACTTAAAAATACAATTTCACTGCTAAACTATTTCACAAAACTTGCAGAATTAAGTGAAATCATTTATATTAAATAAAGAGGAACTAGTTTTGGTATACAGTACATAGTAGACTGTCCGTTCGTATAATTATATGTCCATAAGACATAAGCACCAATAAGTATTTGCAAGCACTTTCTTTCCAGATTGGTGGTTCAAGTAACCGATGGAACATGTTTAGTTCAAAATACTATGTGTTTTGATGTAATTATTTATATTATAATAACAAAATTATCCTCAGGATTTATTACGATGCAAGTGTTGTGATGCTTTTTACCTTTTCACAAGCGATGCACTGTTCACTGCATATCACAGAGGGTGTGCGCAGGAATGCTAACCTGTTTCTTTTTGTTCTTTGGACTGTCAG
The DNA here is from genome assembly GCA_025773905.1 of Chitala chitala. NCBI lineage: Eukaryota > Metazoa > Chordata > Actinopteri > Osteoglossiformes > Notopteridae > Chitala > Chitala chitala. The sequence continues at coordinate 11,006 of JABJVR010048510.1, forward strand.
TGTTAGTCTTAGTGCAGGGAGCTCTTTTCTGTCCATGATGGTAACCAAGCGTGATGCTATACGTTTGGTGACTAATCTGTCATGCTTTTCAGCTTTGTCGCTGACTGCCTGCATTGCGCTCTGTAGGGCCATCTGTTGTTCCAGCTACAGAATCAGCATATACATTGCTAACAAACGGTACCTGAGGGCCGTCTCTGTCAGCCTGGCATAAGCCCATGCAGGATAGATGCCAAATTATTGCTTAATTTCACAGCACAGTGCTGTTGTTCATGTATTCCTATATTCATATATGTGGGCATACAAGTCCACGTACTTTACATGGACATGCAAGCAATCCAAACGACTGAAAGCATCAGCTGGAAATAGGTGTCAGACAGGCACAAGCAGTGTTAGAACATCACCAGCAGAAGGACGCCTTGAGTGGAAGGTGTCATTGCAATCTGGCACCATGTCTCATGTCATTTGGGTATTCCACGACACATTCCTGCTCTGAGTTGGCCTTCCATCAAGTACAGGTCACAGACTTAAGTTGATAATTAGAGGCACTCTGGCTCAGCTCCAATAATTCATTTCATTGAATGATTTCTGACAACCAGGCTGAAGCACAGGTTTTGTTTTTAGCATGAAGTGCAGCATAATAATGGTCTGCAGATGGTCTGCTTCTAAATTAGTGAGCTGATAGAAAGGTGTAACGTGATTTATGTGACCATGTAATATAGACGGTCCTGCACCTTAAAGACACTAAAGATGAAGACCTTACTACACTGCAATCATGCATACATTAAGGTTAGAAAGACATTGACCAATATGTCCATATCATCAATGGCTGTCAAAAAGGACAAATTTCAGAACATCATATATAAGTGAGAGAGAGAGAGAGCGAGAGAGTGAAAGAGCTTAAATATCATCAACATGAGAGCTGATGATGCCAACAGAGAGAAGAGCTGGAATAATGGTGTCCTGGTTTTTTGAGATTTTTTTTCAATTATAATAGATGCTATTTATTTGAATTGCTACATGTACAGTGATTTCCTGCTTCATTTCTTGTACATCTTTACTCTTTGTGAGGGCCAAGGTCATGTAAGATGTGCTTTGCAAAATATTGCTGCTGAAAGAAAATGGTCAGGACCAAAGCTACTCTGCTAGCACATTAAGTAACTAATGTTATTGAGGGATGATAAAGTTTATCTGATACGACATCATGATATCGTGATCTGTTCACTATTGATGTGCATGAACATTTCATTTTCATTTGTCAAAGTTGGGCTGGCAATAAAACAGTCCATTATATGGACATATTGAAAGTCACTTTGCAAAATAATAATTTTCATTCTTTGTAGTGTGGCCACACCTCCTTGTTGTCTTGTTTACTTGTCCTCTCGTTTGTTTTAAGTGTGCACACCTGGTTGTTATTTCCCGTTTGGGGTTTGGGTGGTATTTTTTGCTGGATATTGAAGCCACATTAAGATTCCTTTCCTTTTTGTTTTTTTTTTTTGAAACCATGCCCTCTTTTCCCTGCATTTCATGCTTTTTGTTGTGGCCCCTTGTTAGGTCACTTGCCTGGTGTTTCCTGTCCTGTTTGATTATGACGGTTGACTAGCTTTGTAATGTAGCAACATCATCTCGGTTTTAAATGGAATTAGATATAACTGGTGCTTACTCCTAAAAATGGATATAGTGTATGCAATATGTTGGATGCATCTGGGACTATGTTTCTAGGCATAGTTTGAGTTAAATAATTTACCTGAACTTTGTGTGCAGTAAGTGTTCAGCGATTGAAGTGTAGCTTTGTCACCCTTGCATAATGAGAATCAGTCAAATCACGAGAGCTGGTGTCTAGAGAAACACAAAAAGTTGACGTACAAACTTCTGAAATGTCACAAGCGGCTACTACCGCTGTGCACAGATGAGAATTGCTCCCCTGGACTTCTTAATAAAGATGGAAAGGTTAATGCAGGCGAGGAGATGGGGAGTGTTATGTAGGCAATTCCTTTTCACTGTTTGCTGCTGAGGAAAAAGGAGCTTTTTTTTAATCCACTGTGGGTTACAAGTGATGTAATGTGTAAAATGTTATTTATGCGTGAAATGTCACCTTTGTTGAAACAAGCTTTTGTTTTTCTCAAATTAATAGACCATCAAGTTACATGCATTTTGTGGAGAAGATAAATGCAATCCTAATTAGTTTACTTAATTTTGCGGATGGTAGTATTTAACAACATCAAATTTACATAATGAGGTATACTTTTCATTTTACCATTTTAGGGGTAATTTAAAACAACGCTGACGTTTCTCTCAGGCTTTTTTTTTTCATGCTTCAAGTTCTTCATGCTTCAAGCAGAAATAAAATAATGAAGTATGAGATATTTTATCAGTAGGTGTATAATATTTGTGAGAAATCATGGTTATGCTGTACATATAAACGTATTTTATTATTACCGATACCAATTATCAGTGCTTAAACAGACTTCACTAATACTTTTCATTAAGTAGTGATACAAAAACATGGCTAACACACCCTTCTGCAGCACACACAATGTCCAAGGCCATGACACTTTTCACTGACATGAACATGTGCCAATTACATGAATACGTTCATTTACACACCAAGCCATAAGTCTGTAACAAGGTCTGCCTTTCTGCCTTCAGTCTGAAAGCTGATGTAAAAATTTTTTTTCTTCCCACATTCCTCCTTTGCTGACTGAAATCTCATAAATGATCTTACGGGCTTTGCTGTGAATAGGTACGGTGCCCTTGTTCGGTGTCGTTTTATCTGCTCTTCTCAGACTTCACAGAGGATAAATGTTGTTTTATATGTTACCTTTTGAGGAAAAATGTTTGTTTTTCTGACTCGTTATGGCAACATGAATGTTTTGACAAATTAAGAAATGAACATTATACAAACATCAGTCAGAATAATGGTTTCTATAATGAGCATGTGCACAGTTCTGTTAATTTTGAAATATAAAAAAGCCAGCATGTTCATGACCTCCAAATACATATAATCTATTCATTCATCAGTGTCTGATGCTTGGTGCATATAAAGCATTTGATTTCTTTTACCGTGGCCAGTTGAGAAATTTCTGAATTTTCCTTATACTCTAATTTCATTGCTGTATTATTCATTTAATTTCAGAATTAAATTTTCGGGTGGGTTGACAAAACACTTGCCTCCTGTGTTTATTTTTCCCTCAAAACTCCTACATAATAATAATTATCACCACCTTTGTTTCCGTTGAGATGGCTTGTCACTTTTTAGCACTACCACTAACATCGCTAGGCTGATGCTTTTCACCAACCATAATGGATACGCGATGCACTGGATATTGGTGTTATTTTAAACACGGTAAAATAACATGGTGAATCACAAAAAATCTTAGCCGCACACATAATTTTTAACTGTGGCTTCCCAGTTCCTTTCCCCGAATTGAACTCACAGCAGCCTTTGTTCATGTCTACGAATGTTGGAGTGTCGGATGTTCGTAAGTAGAGCGGCGTGTGTAATTGTCTGGATTTTTATGACACTTTTTTTTTTCTCATTATATTACAGTTAAGTGATTAACTTTTATGTCATTGTAGTTCCTGACTAAAGTTAAGAGAAAATTAATAAATAAATAAAATAAAAATACAAGGAAGACTGCTTTCTGGCCTAGTTTTTTTCTGTCTTTTGGGACTGTTTAAAAAAACAGATTTTCTGGCACCAGGACCTAACCTCTATTAGTGTGTTGCTGCTACAGAGTGTGCAGCTGACATTATACATGTAAAACACTGAGCAATATTACATAACATTTCCTCAGAAGGTTTCTTTTTGTTATGTCACTTTACATCAGTATGATCTGTTTACATCGGTATCTCTTTGTGGCTTGTCCAGAATCAGGTTTATTGCCAAGTGTGTTTTCACATACAAGAAATTTGTTGTAATGTGGTGCGAAAAGTGTTTGGAGAGACAGAGAGAAAAAATATAAAATAGGAAAAAGTAGTAAGCACTACAAAGAGATGGTGGATATATAAAGGGAAACAGCACAACACTATTGTTAAATAGTTTAATCAAAAAGACCAGTGTGCAAAAAACTCAGGCTGTGGCAGTGAGTATACATATTGTGCAAATGTAAATGTTCTTTAGCAAGTTCTGTTAATGAACGCATTGTGCTGGTGTATGTAATGTCTGCGGAAATCAGGATTATCAGTGGGGGTCTTGGGCCTTGTTGATTAAGGCAGCTGCAGATGGAAAGAAGCTGTTTTTGTGCCGTGTAGTTTTGGTCCTGACTGACCGCTGCCTCTTGCCAGAAGGTAGTGTCTCAAAAAGTTTGGGAGGGGTCGGCCACAATCCTGGTACGCTTTAGTGTCCTCGAGTCATGTTGATGGTAAAGGTTGCTTTTAAGGGTAAAATTGTTACTAAACTCTATTGTTGAGCACACAAAGCTCAGTTTTAGAAGTTGTCAGTTTTTTTGTTCTTTTTTTTCCCCTCTTTTTAATAGCAGTGCAAACACATCAATAGCACAAAGTTCCTGCAATTTGTCTTCTGACCTGTATGTTAGACTAGGTTGTAACTTATGTGTGTATTGCATGCTGTGTTTTATATGTTTGTGCTATTTTTTTTATGTAAGCTGTCAAGTCAAAGTTTGTTTATATAGCACTTAAAAACAACCAGGGTTGACTAAGTGATTTACAAGGAATTACAAGTATGGCAAAATAGAAATTAATACTAGGTAACAATAGAGTAAAATACAAAATAGAAGGAAATATGTAATAGTACATAATACAAATACAAATGATACTGAAACATACATAACTAATGATAATACATAACGAAACGCAAAATACAAAGCAGATTCAAAATAGCAATACAAAGTAATGAGCGTAACAGCACACAAATGTAGAAATAACATGAAATAACATAAAAAAAAATGATAGTAGCAATAGGTATGACAATCCTCTGTTATGTGATGAAGGCCAGGGTGAATAGATAGGTCTTGAGTGTGGATTTAAACTCTGCCCAGTTTCTCCTTCACAATTAATGGACACACTGAATCAGCACTATGCAGTCACTGGAAAAGGTAAGTAATTGTGGCGTTGATTAGCGTAATGAAGTAATGGCTTTGTTTCTTCCCAGCATCTCCATTGGGATCAGTTATGTCTTGGCAGGCAGTGAGGCCTACGCTGAGCTTTTCCACGTGAGGTGAGTTTGCACCTGCTAACGCACTATGACACAGGTCCACTGCTGAGTGCCGTGTTCCTGAATTGGTCTGTGTGAGCTTTCTGCAATGCCGCGGTCACAGACGTGTGTAGTTATTCAAAGCACATATATATAATATAAACAGTTTTTTACAAATTAAAATAATGAAAAGATGTACTTGTTGTAAATAACAGTAATGAACGTGTCAGGAGAGACAGGTATCTAGATAATCAATTACCTGTTTTTATTATACTGTTGAAGTAATTTTCAGAATTAATTTATTCATAGAGTTCATACTTTATAGTTCACATTTGTATTAACCTTGAAAACCAAATATAACATTTAATTTTATTGTAATTGTTTATCAGTGTCGCTGTCAGTAGTACATGCTTATGAAGCTTTGTAAATTGTCAGAATGGGGCAGCAAGTTTATATCCACAGATAACACACTGAAAACTTTATACTTAAATACAGTATGAAAAATGTATCAGTTTACTGATGGGCAAAGGGCTGCTGACATTAACTGCGAGTGTAGGTTGAGCAGCCCTTTGTCCAATTCGGTGTGAGTTGGCAAAGAGACGTCTGGATATGAAATGCTGCTAAATCAGTATGGAGAGCAATCCTTGCTGCATTACCACATCAAAGCACACCATCCCGATTCAGTTACAGTGTCATTAAGAGAGTTCAGTTGTGACATGTACTACAGGCCTATTTTAGAGTTTAGTAATATTGTCTTTTTTGAAGGTCTCTATTTGATTTTATATGAAAAATAATTTTGTTACTTTTTAACATGTTAATCTTTTCAGTGTGTAATAATTGTAATTTGTCTGACACAGATATATAATTTTTTTCTATATTTTATAATAATTTAATATCTTATTAGTGAATGTTTTATTATATATGACAAATAATGTTAATGTAAAGTATCCATATAAAGATTTATAAATGCATATCACAGCAGCATTTATTTTATGTTATGACTTTTAGTAAAACATAAAATAGAAAAGAATGTTATAAAATTTTATAAACCATCATGACTGTGCTGACGAATGTGTAATTTCTATATGAGATGCATTTAAGACACATTTTAAAGACCTTTTCATTTAACAGCAACAACAACAAAAATATTGATGTTATAAAAAAAAATATATTTTGGGTAACTGTGATGTCAAATTTTAGTTTTTTAGGAGCTATCCATTCATATAAATAAGAGTTATTTTTCACATCCATCCATCCATCCATTCTCCAAACTCCATGCCTAATATCCAAACGTTCCAACATTCAAATTGTGGGTAATATTACCATTCTTTCAAAACTGATGAATAGGATAATAAAAATGGATTCTTGTTTCACAAGCTGTGATTAACTGGCTGCTGAAGATTACATTAACGATGCACTTTCAGTGTGTGTTTCTTTATTTTTGTGGTTCACACTTCCTTTACATATCTGCGGGGAGCAGTAAAAGTCCAGTGAGTCGGTCCACAATGGTGTTAGAGCAGACCCACGGGAGCATGGCTGTCGCTAACACACGTGGGCTGTCAGTGGTCCCATCTGGGCCGAGGTTCTGTGGGCAGGTTCAGGCTCGCTTCCTGAAGCTGCTCTGTCCCTGCGTTGTCTGTCGTCTGTCTGTGACCCCCTTGGGCAGCGGAAGCCTCCCGTTATCCCATTTGATGACAGCTGGGTCGACTATGAACAGGGCGTTTTTTAGAAATTAAAATAAGGGTAATTATCATGGTTCTCCTCACAGGACCAAAATATGCAATGTCGTGAAATTATTAAGAAAAATAATATTTCTTAAACAAATTTACATAACCCTGCAGTTTTCATGTGTGAATACTTTACCTTTTTTTTTCAACCATTATGCACATTGCAGGTAATATATGCAACTTTTGGAATATTGATATAGAAATTATATATTTATAATATTTATATAGAAATATATATTCTATATATTTCTAAAGTGTTATGCAGTAATTTTATTTATATATGTATCACTGACTGTAAATACATATAAATGAATTATTAGTCATGTTCAAGGATCTGCATGTACTCATTTCAAAAACACATTGAATAAATCCAGGAAAAAGAATGAATTATAACAAATTTGCTGATACTATTAGTATTGTGTGTGATTCAGCAATACGTTTTCCTGTGACCGTTAGAAGCAGGATGTCTTCAGGCTGCTTTTCAGTAAATGAGGAGCCTACAGGCTGATTAGACTAGGACACCAGGCTGGAAAGAGCACTGATAATGAAGGGGAATAGAGCAACGTCCTTGCAATAACCTTCACATTGCCTTTGCCTAATATGCGTTTCTGCTCACTGTCTAGCAGCGTACCTTTATTAATCCTTGCTCTGAATTTATCAGCAAGGCATTAGCATACATGTAATTTCTAAATTGCCTGTCTGTAGTGGCTGCTTTAAGGAAGAATAAAAGAAAGCCAGTATTAATTAAGTTATAATTACATGCATAATTTAAAGCTGTCAAAAATATAATACAATATGCTTAGGATTTTTCGTCACAAATTGTCCTAACATAATACTGAATGTTAGGGTTGGAGTTTAATCTTAGGCGATTCCAAACTCCCATAGAAATGCGTGCTGTACAACTTGACTGTTAATTTAATGTTTACCCCAATCTCATTCCTCCCACATGGAGTCACTGTAATTGTGATTATTACTTTGGAAAAGTAATGTACTTTGTTACACTGTGGTACATAGTGAACCTGAAAATATTCCAGTGTTTTTCCATCTGGACTGAGTGCACCCATGCCAGCGCTCAAGTGCTTCATTAACAGTGCAGATCAAGCTGACGCATCTGTGGGCTGCTTTTGTCATAAAGCAGAATTCTGATGTACGGAAAAATATTTTAAATTATGTACATTTGTAATTTAACAGTGTGTGCTTTTTGTTTTTTAATAACCTTTCGGTTTTGATTTCACAGCAAAAAAACATGGTTTTGATTTTGCGGGACGTTTCGTAATACTGATGTGACACATCAGACTGGCCTCATTTTGTCAGAAAATGCAAAGACTAAGTAGAACCTCACTAACTGCCCAATATGTCACATTGTAATGTTCTGCTGGTGTACTTCAGCAATTTGTGTGTGTAGTGACCTCCTAAGTATACCCCAATGTGCAGCAGGATATTCGGTGTTTGCGCGTGTTACTTTAATGCGTCATTGAGGTGCTGTAGTGATGTACCTGTTGTCTGTTTTTGCTTACAGCCATGTCTATATCATCCCGCTTTTCACCTGGATTCTTTCTCTGGGAATCCTTCTGGCACAGGCTGTCATTCAGCCCATTACATCGCTGTTGACCTTCTTCAAAGGAACTCTGCTCATCATGGCTGTGAGCAAATTAATTTATTTTATTACCCAGTTCAACACAAGCCTTCGTTCAGGATGTACGTGTCGGGGCTACATTTAATCTTTCGTTAATCTTTGATGTTATTAAATAAATGAAAACTGTGGGGATCAAGGAAAACACATCTATATCAAACTATTACAAAATGTACGCCTTATTAGCTGTGCGTACATTTTTAGATTAAGCTGCTAAATTTATATTGCAGCTTGCATACAATGTTTGTATGTAACTAGCATAAGGGCCTGCTGGAGAAAATGACCTGGGCAATCTTGGGGAAAGAGACATCCAAGCCACGTGCGTCTCTAAAAAGAACTCTGTGCTAGAACTCTCAATCTGAGGTCATTTAATGAGGTCCAATCTAAAAGATCCGCTATTAAAATATATGTCTGCTTTTTTACCTTATCTTTTCAGAGCAACTTTCCATGTATTGTCTCTTTAAAGAAACATTATAAATACTTATGTTTAAGCTTTTTATGAAACTCTTTCTTTGCTCTGTGTAATGTAAAAGTGATTTATTTGTCCCCATGAAACAATTCCAGTCCATGTCTTTCATACTCATGTGGAGGAATTTATATTATTAATTTAATATGTTATGCAACCTCTGCAATGCAGTTCTGCTTTCTGCTGCTTCATTCCTTTTTTATTCATGAGGAAATCACAATGCTTGCTATAATACTTGTCATATTCCTTTTAGAAGTTATAGATTAGCTAAAGCACTTTCTGTTAAAACACCTACCTGCCACTTTCAGCATTTTGGGTTGGTGAAAGAATGGAATATTTTGATATACTATAGCACCTAATTAGCTCCATATATTAGTAATTATTACTAAATTGTACTATAATCAGTTTTCTTAAGTTGATGCTGTGGACATTTTGATCTAATATGATTTAATAAAATGAGATTAGCAGGACACACAAAGCACAGCCATTCAGTTATTAATGGTAATAGTGACTAGATGACACAGTTACTTCCTGCTTGTTGATGGTGCTTTTTGCTGATTTTTCTTCAACTGAACTTAAAATTAGCCTCCAGAAGGTGTTTTTTTTTTTTACTTCAAGGCTCAGAAATTTATAAGAACCTCTAGTCTATTTATTTATTATTATTTTGTTTTTTATTTATTATTATTTTTTATCCTCATGATGTTTTTTATCACCTTCTCAGATGTTGCAGCACAAAATTGCTCATCATATTTAACACCGTACAACCAGCATTCACTGACTAAGGTTGTCATAACTGGTACTTAACCAAAGGATGGAGCAGGACATGGGCTCACATACGCAGTGAATGAAGCCTGCAGCATATCTGTTACAGAGTTCAGCTGACTCTGTATTTGAGTGTGTGTATGTGTTCGTATGTGTTTCTGCTAAATAGCAGTTTTGCTGCTGATCTAAGTCAGTGGGCCTGGACAGAGCCAACACCTGTGCGTGGCCAGTGGTGATGGTTGTCCTTCCCCACCCCCACACACAGACGTGTCATGTCGAGTGCTCTTCAGGGACATGCCATTGGCGGCAAACCACATCATTCATGTTCCGAGATCGTGTAGAGTAACGATGGTGGAAGCCAACGGGGACTGTGCAGGATGGTTGTGAAGGAATGAGGCGTGGTGTGGACAAAAACGAAAACCAAGTTTTATAGTGAAAAGGTGTTAGTTATATTTACAAGTGTGTGACAGACAAGCAATACACAAAAATGGATGCTATACAAATTAACAAAAGAAGAAGGGAGGGTGGGCACACAAAATGATGCCAAAGCAAAGAAATAAACAAAATGATCTTGAAAATAAATATCACTGCTAACGAACTTTAGCCCATCCGCTAAAACAAATACCTACACTTACATGACACAAAACAAAAGTACAGAAGTGGCATTCATTTCTAGACCTAACAAAACAAAGTGTTCTATATGTAGTGTGTATGTGTATGGGCCCCTTTGCTGTTCCCAATCCCAATCCAAAACAAACAAAGAAAACACAGGAGGAGTGCTTAAAAGGAGGAATAAATAACACAAACTCCTCTCTCTCCATAACACTGTAACTCTACTGCCCTTCATAATTACAATTACAACAACTCCAACTACCCAGCAATCCACATCTTCCTGTAAATTGCTTTTAATACGTCTTTAGATGAGACCTGAGCTTCCTGTCAATGTCCAGGGCATTTATTGGTCCTTCAACCAGTGATTAGTGGTTTCGGAGTCCTGGGTCATTCTCGCGATGATTCACACAGACACATGAAAACACAGCAAATACATTGAGGGATGTAACAATTTGCCTGAGTGACCAATAATCCCAGATACTTTATCCTTTTTCTACTTTCCTCTCACTTCTTGGTGAGTATGTCTCACTTCAGTGCGCAGTTAAGATTTATGTTGTATCATGACTGTGCGGCTGGTTTGAACATATATATCAAGCCTTTGGTTATGAATTAATGGCATAATATGTTGTCACTTGACAACTTAATGTATTATATATCCATGTAATAATGCATCATGTATCTAGATTTCTATTTAACGTGATAGATTTTGTTGTTAATCCATTGTTGAGCAGTATCTTTGAATCTCCAGTGGATGAAATCAAGGAGTCCTTGTCTTTTTGATGTCAAAATTGATAGTACTAGATCAGAAATTAATTGTGTTCTCTATGTGATTGATCTGCCAAAACCAATTTATTCCACTGAGAGTACTGAGCAGTGGACCTTACAGTGGCTGCTTTCTGTAATCTCCTTCACATATCCCCTAGGCTTGAATCCTACAAGGTTTCTCAAAGAGTTGCTTTTAGAGACCGCGTTTTGTATTTAATTTGTTACAGAGCATCTTCCTGTGACAGTTAAACATGTAAGTGTTAGAATGAATGGAAGTGCATATGTCATGTAAGCAGAGAATTAAACGAAATGCTTTTGATGATTTTCAGGGTAATTGTGGTTATTATTGTAAGTAACATTTTTCAACAGTCAGTGTGAACAGTTAAAATTTTGCTGTATAACAGTATATACTAAGGTCACACAAAGGAAGTAACTCCAACATAGACGCACCACCTAAAAAAGATGTCATTAACAAAATGTATTAATATCATATGTAATACTGGATAGTAAAGCTTATGTACATTTTTGTTTCTAAAGTTTTGCTTTTTTTTTCCTTCACTTTTTTGTTTCTTTTTTTTAAGTAGGCTTGACACTACCATTGTTTGTGTGGTTTTTGGAATACAGAGGAAAAGCTCTTGTCTTTGTGAGAACTTGTTCTAAGCTGTTAGCACAAACCTTTAGAACGATTTAGAAAGAAAGCTCACTGGTTTCACTGTCATTGTCAATCACAGATGAGACAAAGTTTCAGTATTATATAACAAAGGGATAAATGACATGGACTCTTTTTTAAGAAATCAGTCATTCCCTCTAATCGGTCTTCAGTCATACTGAAAACAGCAATTGGCCTCACATGGCATTGACAATCTGAAGACACTTAGCATTCATTTCCTTATATTAGGTTGCTTACATTTTTGGACTGCTGAACAGGGTATGGAGAATTTTATTCCATAAGCTTCCTGTGAGAACAGGGTAAGCCACTCTGGTAAAGGTAAGAAAAAAAAGTTTCATTGTGTAAGAAGAAAGTGATTGTCAATGTCACATGTTCAAAGACCAGTGCCAAGGAAATGCCTAAATTATTCTAGTGTGGTATATACATATTTTAAGCCTCTGTCTTTGTCGGTACTGACTTTGTGATCCTCTTGTGTAAAATATGTATGTGTATCTGCCATTTTATTATGGTATTCAGCTTTTCCAGTTGCTATTTTAAAAGTAAGATGGATCGTGTTAGTCAAAACTAAAATATGCATGTTCCATCAGATTTCAGCTCGTTTAACTGGCCAGTTCTTTAGGGAGTTTGATTTGCATACCACTGTAACAGGAGCTTCTCATGAAGAAATTGCAGAATGTCCAGAAACTGTCACTTTGTGTGTTCAGTGTATCTGAGAAGCGCTGTGCCTTTCTGACATTTGACCGTGATGCACGTCTTCTAGTTAAGTTGCAAGGTTTTGCTTTATTTTCCTAATGGCAACTGCGAGAACCTTAGACAGAAAAGTCACCATTCTATAATTTTTTCAGTACTTTTCTCATCCTGAACATTATAATTTCCGTGGTTGTGTGGTGGAATTTAGATCTCAGCTCTCTGCACGTGTGTGGAGTTTGCATGTTCTCCCTTTGAATGTGTGCATTTCCTCTTGCTTCTCCAGGTTACTCCCACAGTGCAAAGACTGATTACGCAGATAGAGCCATTCAGGTTGTCCAATGTGTATGCATTTGTGTGCTGTAATTGGTTGGTGCCCTGACCAGGGTGTACCCTGCCTTGTACCCTAGGGGTAGGATGCTGGCTACCTGTGACCCTCTGGAGGATAAGTGGCTGGAGAATTGAGATGAAATGAGCGTTGTGTTGTCTTTGCTGATGCTAATATGCCATACCATGTTTCAGGTTCACATGTCATCACACAAGGACTGTTAAATGATTAATTTTTTGCTCAGTGCAAGGTCAGTTAGTCATCTTCTATACCGCTTAGTCCTGGTGAGGGTCACGGGGAAGCCTGGAGCCCATCCCAGAGCACACAGGGCAGGGGACACCCAGGGTGGGGCGTCAACCCACCACAGGGCACACACACACACACACACACACACACACACACACACACACACACACACACACACACACACTACGGGCAATTTGGA